>JAOXOE010030513.1:0-12987 GCA_028565055.1 Phoeniculus purpureus
GGAAGGGACCTCCAAAGATCATCCAGTCCAATCCCCCTGCCACAGCAGGATCACCTAGACCAAGTCGCACAGGAACACATCCTTCTTGATAAATAGTGCCTACTCATAAGGAAAAAAGAGCAAAATGGAAGAATGTCCTCAAATTATTCTAACTGGTAAAATGATCCCAGAAACATTCACATCTGTTTAGAAACTGTAAAAGCTTGCCAAGAGTTGAGGCTGGTCTGGCCACTAGACAAGCGACAAACATTGAGTCCCTATCCCTTCCCAAAGGGAATATGGGAGAGATGTATGGATTGAAAAAGAAAACACAAACTGCTTTAATGCAAATAATAATAAAATGAAGTATGCAAAAGTATGTACAAAAGCAGTAGTGAACTCAAACCCCCTGGATGGCAATTGCAACACCATCACCACTGCTGCTCTCAGCAGCCCTCATGGGGGGTCCCAGACTCGACGCAGTGGCAGACAGAAACCAGATTCAGGAATGCACGGATTGCAAACACCTCTCCGCAGGCTTTTGAACATTCTGAGCTAATGACAGACGTCCCTGCTCATGGCAGAAGTTTTGGACTAGGTGAATTTTGAAGGTCCCTTCTCATCCAGCTGTTCTGTGATTCTAGAATCCTCCATAATTCATCCTCATCATGCCACTGCTCTCCTCTCAACATTCACTTTTATGCCACCCTTGTGTAGCAGAGCTCTTACCGTGAACTGATTTGTCTTTCCAGAACCCCAAAGTTACTTTCTGCCTTCACTAAAATCACATCCTTCATTCCACAGCGTGTCACAAGCATCAGAAATAAACGGGGAACCAGACACAGAACCACTTTTTTTCTGTCTTCTATAATAATTATCTGTAGGAGATTCTTTGCAGCAACCCAATATTACCAGTGGTTTAGAAAACTTAAAGTGTATTCAAATGAGAACCAACGTGGGTAAATACTGAAGGAGCCCAAATGCGTTCTTGATACAGATGCCATTATAAGCATAATAGAGATAAAATCACATTTTGGAAAGAAACAAACAAACATACAAAAAGGATGAGCACATTAATAAAAAGAATAGCCTTTGGCAAGGGCGAGGTATCTGAAACAACTCAATAACAAAATTCATGGGGTGTTAAATGGACCCTACGTTATTGTGAGATGAGGGAAAAAAAGCACAGAGAAGTGTTAAATGGAGCTTGCAGCTGTTTTGCAGATTTCTCCGAGCTTCAATTATTAAGAATCTGGAAGGCTGATGGGAAGGACAAGCTAAAGCAAAAAAGTTTAAGCTTTAAATGTAACATTTAACGAAAGTCAACTGCAAAATATCCGTCATCTTGCACTGTGAAGGGCTGGTTGCTGCAAGTCCTGTTTGCTGCGGTACATTTTGGAAACAGTTCTTTAGTCTGCGAGTGGTGGATCACTGGAACAGGTTGCCCAGGGAAGTGGTGGAAGCTCCATCCCTGGAGGCATTCAGAGTCAGGGGCTTGATGGGGCTGTGAGCAGCCTACTGTAGTTAGAGGTGTCCCTCCTCACTCCAGGGGAGTCTGCCTAGATGACCTTTATAGGTCCCTTCCAGCCCAACATATACTTTAACTCTAGGAACGTTTTATGACCTGAAAGAAATGCCGTAGTGGCTGGTCAGCACTGTGCTTTGCACCTGGGCCATAGGTACATCCTCACTGTCTTCGTTAATGCCCATGCTCACCCTCACGTGTTGCTTAGTGTTTAAAGTTTACCTTAATCCTATCCAGCATCTCTAGACATATCCAGCACCCCATATCAGGCTCCTTTTCGTCTAGCCTCCAGCGGGGCAGTTGTGGAGTCTCCTATTCTGCGGATGTTTATAACCCGCCTGGATATGTGTCTGTGTGATAGGTGTGATCCTGCTGTGCCAGGGAGATTGGACTAGATGATCTTTCGAGGTCCCTTCCAATCCCTAATGTTCTGCGATTCTGATGCCCTCCCCCATACCACTAGACCAGATTGAAGTTTGCCACTGAATCACACACACACAGAGATGTAAAATCTCAAGGAAAAAAAGTTAAAGGTAGGATTTAGATGTAATTAACTACACCGCCTCACAAAGCAGATGTTCTTGCAATCCACGTACCCTTGCATCCCAGTCATCCTTCGACATCATGCACCTCCGTGCTGTCAACTTTCAATTGCCTCACCAGCATTATTCTTCCACTGCAGGTTCATCATGTTTAATGCATTACGCCTGCTATTCATGAATATTTTACTGTGTCATTTTTATGAGTAGTAAACACTGTGAAGAAAACCCAGAGGAAACCTCTCGCAATCTGCAGCTGCAAGAACGCGACATTTCCCTGACGCTCTGCCTTTATATTCTATGGGGGAGGCAACGTTGGGGTTAACATTTGCAGTTCTTCCTAAACCTTCCTGCCCAGATGACGAGAATATGTGTGCTGTGTGCCCAGAGGGAGTGTTTTTCAGGAGAAAAAGATCTTTCATCCCTTAAATTCCCTATCAATTGTATTCTTCCACAAATAAAAAGCTCCATCGATGGGTAATAAAAATGGATGTAGCGCCATTGAATTTAACACAGGGATATTGACTGAGAACACAAGAGCTCTGTTGCAAGGGTTTTTTTCCACTTGTTAGATTAAAACCAGGTTTAGATGTCTGTTACAACATAGTGTTTTCATGGTATTTCCCTAAGCTATGATTTGGGGCTATCTATCCAAAGCTGGCTCTCTATGGTGCTTCATCTCCAGCCCACTACAGGCACTAATCCCATTTTTTGGCAGCATGTTTCTCCTATTAATCCCACAATTTCGCACGGAGCATGCTTGTCAGTTTGCACGTCCATATGGAACAGAAGCCCAAGTTTACACAGGAGCTTCATTTCGAGGTTTGCACGTTACCCAACTTAGCGCAAAAGTACTTTCTCCTACTGACAAACATTAAGATTGGGAAAGATACGTTACACGACAAAGTCACGGGGAAAATGCCAGATCTTTGGGAGTTTTGCGACTTGAGTACATTTAAAACTGACTAAAAATTAAACTGCAGCGCTTCGACTTTCAACGCGCAAGTAAGGAAATAAACTTGAACTTACAACCAGCTTCTGCCTTCAAGGAGCCTGACGTTTGCATCCCTAATAGCCCTGAGATTTCTAACAGAGAAGCAAAGCATAGGGCTGCACGCTGAAAAGTGGAGATATAAACAGAAATATATAGGAGCCTGTTCATATGTGCATTAGTTAGAAACACTTTTAAGTACCTGCAGCCTGTGGCAAGACAGCATTTTTACACGGGTATTTAAGGAGAACTGCAGAACGTGTCAGCGCAGATGTAATGCTGATCTGCTTCACGCTTAATCATCATATTTAACTAACTGGGTGTTTCCTAAACGGCGTTTTCCAAAGAGCCTTTTAAGTGCAGTGATGTGTCCAGCAGCATTAGAGGCTATTACCCAAAGGAACTTGTGAAGTAGGTAAGAAGAGCAGCTAATAAATAAAAATGAATATTAAACATTTGCAGCAGCAACATGGCAGCAACATAATCACCCAGCTGAGACTCTCTGAGCACTTTTGGGACTCTCTGTGCGATGATCTTTTTTCAAAGATTTTCTTTTCCCGCTGCTGTTTCCCTATGACAATCACGTTGTAAAATGACATAACGAGGCTCTATGTTTGCCCCTAGTAACTCTTTATGGTTAAACGAGCTCAAGCTTGATGAAGATTGCTATTGATTCTGGGGTTCTTCTTTGATGCAGCGCCTACATCAGGTGAGATCATCTAATGAACATATTGTTTTACAAGCTCTTATAAGAAACAGTCCAATAAGCCTTCAATGAAGGTTAATACTGGCTTCAGAGAAAGCTGGGACTAACCTGTTCAGTCAGCATTGTGTGTTGGAGAAGCTGCCTTGTTAACAACCCAGAGTAAGACCTCAATGTGATCAGGAGTTGTACAGTTTCCTGACTGTCTGTAATAAGACACAGAGATATTGCCAGGATTTGCCAAGAGCCAACCAAACATCTGCCTAACGACCAAGGGAAATCAGGCAGGAGCATCCTGTAACAGCTAGGGTCGTAAAGAGTAGAAGAACATTAATGGGTGTTTGGGATAAGATGCAGATATATTGCCAAGATTTGCCAAGAGACAACCAAACGTCTGCCTAATGACCAAGGGAAATCGGGTAGGAGCATCCTGTAATAGAAAAGGTCATAAGCAGTAAATGAACATTGAGTGTGAGCTGGAACAGAGGAGGTTCCATATAAATATCAGAAGGAACTTCTTCACTGCAAGGGTGACAGAGCACTGGAAGGGGCTGCCCAGGTAGGGTTGCGGAGTCTCCTTCTCTGGAGATGTTTCAAACCTGCCTGGATGTGTTCCTGTGCAACTTGGTCTAGGTAATCCTGCTCTGGCAGGGGGATTGGACTAGATCTGATCTTGGTAATCCTGCTGTGGCAGGGGGATTGGACAAGATCTGGTCTAGGTGATTCTACTCTGATAGGGGGATTAGACTAGATCTTTCGAAGTCCCTTCCGGTCCCTTATGTTCTGTGATTCTGTGATTAGCTGTCAGGCTAAAAATCAGTTTCAGAAATTAGGACTCGTTCACAAATGAGGTTCCAGAAAGGAATCCTGGACCACAATAATGGTTTAAGCAACTCAATATCTCTCTTTAAATGCGTCATTTCTTATTAGACTTAATCAACTGCTTTTTAAATCAATTAAAACCCAAACCCATTCCTTTAAAACGAAAGGGTGCGTTTAATTTAGAAAATGCTAGAATTAATTATTTCAAACAAAACTCCTATTTGCCCACATGAAATCACTGCCCGCCCTTTATCTGTCTACTAATAGCTTTGTCTGTGCAAAATATATACTTTCCACGGAACTTAGTAAGCGTTAAAAATTGTGCCCACCTCTACACGGTGTCGCCTTACTTCTTCTCAAGAAGCTTTTATGGTCTCTGCTCAAATTGACTACATTTGAGCTACAGTTATCTGGGGCTGCATACATGAAAAACAGCGCTTTAAAGATTATTCGTGTCTGAGATAATATTTGCAAAATAAACCCAAGCCTTTGCAAGCATAAAATGCTAATTCATTTTTTTCTATCTATATATTTCCTAGGGACAGCTTGTCGTAAGGATTGAGGTTCCGCAGGCTGCAGTCAGGGACCTGTAAGCGCACATCTGGAGCTTATCAAAGTAGCCAAGGATCACAGCAGCCCCCAGCACACTGAAGCTGATAGCAAGTTCTGTCGGCGCTTTGAAATCGCAGCGTCATGAACCAGTTCAGAACCAGCCTCTGTCGTGGTAAATATTTATAACACTTTTCTAGGGCGAGATTCCTAGAAAAATTACATCAGAGTTCTTAAATGCTGCTTGCTGAAGACGCAAACATCCTCTTCCCCCCAAAGGAAAAACGGAAGGGAGACACCAGAAAAAAACCCAACCAGCACAACCCCCCAGAGCAGGTAGTTCAAGCACTCAATTAGATACATTTTTTTGTTAAAATCAATGCAAAGGATTTTTTCCCAAGCCTCCCATAAAGGCTACACTAGCTCCTATCAATCAATTAATGGCATATTGAGCTCTGGCTTAATTTGCACGGTTGTGGCCCTCTGGTTTTTGTTACCTCATTATGTAAACGAACCTGGGTGTTAAAATAATCCTAGATTCTGTGATTGTGCTGGCCCTGAGTCTCAAATGAGAAAACACCTATGAACCTGGAAGAGTTTAGATGTCATGTGCCAACTAATTTCTTGTTGAAAGGGAAATTGTGAAAAGAAATTGAAAATTAAGGATAATGAACTTGTGTTTATATGGCACTGTAGGGAATCAGTCATTTAAACCCCCAGGCCCTCTGGCACAGGGTACAGGAGAGGCTGCTAATTAACAGTAGTTGGTTGTTAATCACACTTCTCCCCTCTTCATTCATCCCAAGTGCTTGTGCTGCAAGTGCTCTCCTTGGTTTGAGAAGAGCAGCTGTATCTGTTCCTATAGATTTCAATAGACAGATGTTAGGAGGATTTCAGTTTTCATACATTTGGCTGAAAAAATGTTCTATTGTTAGTCTGAGCCTTAGGACTAACGGTTCTTAAACTGGTATCTCTGTTCCAGCACTGAAACTGGAGCACCTGAGGATTCCCCAGTAAGGTAATGTCTGCATTTGTTATAGGCAAATGTAATTAATGGGAAGACAAAATTGTGATTGGCCCTAAGCTGATCCCTGAGGAGCATATTAGGTCATCTCAGCAGAGTGAAAAGGCAGATCAAATGTTAGAGTTTACTAGGGAAGGGATAAAGAACAAAATAATGCGCTACAGTGACACTCTTTAAGCCCCAGACGTCCCTATTTTAAACATCATCACAGTTCTGCTGATGGAAATCACTGACTCCTCATTCCAGGGCAGGAAGAGTCAGCTAGACCATGTCCCCCAGAATGGCGCTCAGCAGGGCTTTGAGTACGCCCAAGGAACAGTGAAGCTACAGCCTCACTGGGCAATCGATGCCAGTGTTTCATCCCTCTTATGGTAGTAAACAAATGTCTTAAATCGACCGTCCTGTATTTCACTTTGGACCCGCTGCTTCCTGCCTCGTCACTGGACACCACTGAAAACCACCCTGTGGTCACAGTGGTGGCGGGTAGGCAGATTCATTGCCACTTCACAAGGTCACTTCCATGGTCAGGTATCTTCCAAAACTCTTGGCAGCATTAGAGATCAGCTCAAACCTAACTGCACCAAACCCTGCAACGCAGCAAGTTATCGCTGGTCCATAAGTAGATGGCTCAACAGGTCATGACAAGGACTGAAGACCAACTAGGTCTTACGCTGCTAATGATCAGAACAAGAAGAACTTCCAAAACTGTGAAGTTATTACCTCTTTTCATGCTACCCTATTGACCTCGTTAAACTCAAAGACAGAAAACGACAACTGTCCATAAAAGCTGTTAGCTCCTTTCTCCTTCAGATCAAGTATTGTCTTATTTAGTAAAATATAATTGTATGCAACAAGTAATGCCAGCTTTTGTTTGATAGACATGTATCTGCTGTGTGCCAGCTGAAGTCTTAATTCTGGAACTGGCATTAGATCAGCTATTAAAACTGATAGCAGATGTGAGCTAACTTTATATAAGCAAAATACACAGATGGAAGTTTGTGGGAAGAGTGTTACCCATACCCATGATAAATCCACAGAGCCCTCTGCCATGATCTGTTGGGCTCTACAAGACAAGAGAGGACCAGGGACTTAAGGGGGAGAGTCAAGAAAAGGATTTTCTTTGATGCTGCTTAAGGAAGAGGGGTTGGATAAGACAATGTCCAGAGGTCCTTTCCAACCTCAACCGTTCTATGACTCTGTCATCCTACAGTGGTATTCTCCATCAAAGTAGAATCTAATGTGGAAAAAACCCCACCCACTTGAATGTGCAAAATCCTGTTGGGTGGCAACCGAAGCATTTTCCTACAAAGAGTTCAAAAGTGCCTGATAACAACCTTCCCATGCTAAAAGCAGAGCGAACGTTTTAAATACATTGATGAAAGCATCTGTGAGTGTCCAGTGCTTCCATTAATAGCAATTCTTTCAAATCTAATAAGTGGAGTGAATTACAATGAAATAAGCATCAAAGGGAATTGAAAAATATGAGCACATTGACAACAGATGTTCTTTCAAGGGTGAGAGCTCCTGCACCACAAACCACTAAATCAATGAAACCTTTAAGTGAAGTTTAGGAGTGACATCGGTTAAGTAGTGCCTACACCTGCAAAATATCTTTTGCATTTACCTCGGTAATTGCAAGACATCCATCACTTCTGAACCTTCTTGCCAACAAATCGCGTAAAGTTCACTGGATGCTCCAGCCTGCATTGCTGTACTGGTGTCTCATTTCTCTTTGAGATAATTTTCTGTGGCTCCTCTTAAAAACGTGCTGCTGAGCCATTGTTCACTTGTTTTCTTAGTACAAAAACAGCAACATGCTGACAGGTCTTGAACTTCTTACTAGAAGCACTAAGACTGAGGTCTGATGTGAATTCATGATGCTGAAAAATGCTAGTCCAGTGCCAAATATTTTACAAGCCTTACACCTGGTCAAGCCTGGAGTGCCCAGCAGTTATTCTCGTTGTTATACTGGTCTTTTGAAAAACAAGCATTTGGGTTGGAAGGGACCTCAAAAGATCATCTGATGTTGTGTGGTTCTGTGATGGTTGTTTAGTCTTCTGTGATGCCTGCACTCACTGTTACTCCTACCTCAAGTACAGAAGCAATTTAGTAACTTATACCTGAGAGAAAAAACTATGCGGGTCATGGTTACATCACTCTGGAGACTTATTCCTTCATCTTCCGGCTGGTTGTTCCCTCTCAGAGAACTTTGAGGTGGCGGGAAGACATGACGATTTATTCAGCAAGGACGGTATCTCTACTCCTTTCTGAATCTAATGAGGTCAGGCACATCCTTTCAGTAAGGTAATTGCAATGTCAATGAGCCCTTAGGCAAACAAGAAATGGTCCTATACTTAGATACCACTGAAATAAGTGGGAATTCTTCCATTTATAGCTGTGTTGAATCTGGCCTTTATTTCCTTTCCCCTTGCATCTGCAAGTACTAGTGCATCCCCAACTGTATTGCTTAGTTGGGTTAGGACTGGTACCTGTGGAATTTACCAAACAACAGCCTTGTGCACTGAGAGAAGTTCTCAGATGATCTTACAGGGAAGGAAATCTTCACGGTAAAAGCCCTGGGTTAAATCAGAAAACCAAGCTTGGGGATTTTTAATAATAAAAATGTTAGCAGATAATAAGGTTTGGGGAGGTTTGGGTGAATGGTGTTTAAAGAATAGTATTTTAAAATCCTGCATGCCTCCCAGGATTATTTATTTCTCCTCTTGCTTTACTTTTCAAGTCAGTGGAGTTAAAAGCAAATAAGCAGAGTAAGTTTATGAAACTGCCTATGGCCTAAACCCGTCACAAAAAGTCCATAACCTATTCCTGGCTGCAAAGCCCTATGAATGGAAGCAATTCAAACTGCTTCTTAATCACTATAAACGTTTCAGGAATAATCAAAGGCTGTCAAAGAAGCTGCAATTATTTACAAATCCAAGGGTCTTTCTGCTTCCAGTGGGAAAATTTACGCGATAACTTCACGTGCTATTTCATTTTGATTGCCGTCACCACTTCCACACTTTATCCTCAAATAAAACTTTCTTAGATTAAGGAGATAAATTCAAATTTGGAAATGATGCAATGTCAGAAGAAGGCCGTTTGCACATTTCTTACTGTTTGTAAACAATAAACCAGCAACACGACTTAACATCAGTCTCTATACTTCAGAATATTGATTTTTGCTTTGCAGTACCAAGGGTGGTGGCTCGACCTTGGCTTTGAAAAAGCTCATGGGTTGAGATGGAGACATGCATATTGTTTAGGAATTATCTTCACAAGCACAAGAGACTTGAGCTGGGCAAACCAAATTCAACGTATTGACAACTAAAATAGGTTTAGATAGTGAAAAGCAAAGAAAAATGAAAACAACTTCTACCACCTCACCTGGTGGGTTTTTTTCTGGAATGGCTGGAAGCAGCTGAGATCGTCCAGGACTGGCCATGTTCAGCACTGGTCACATAAAATCTGTTCAGTGCCACAGAAATATTTGCACATGTTTGCAGGATATTTTAAGGTTCTGGATGGCTTGGATAACCACTAGTCTTTGTCTGCAAGACAAAATAAATTATAACATATTTATAGCTAAATATAGTTTGAAAAAGTAGGTATGATATAGACAATAGTTACAATAGATCACACAATTATTGAGGCTGGAAAAGACCTCTGACATTATCAAGCCCATCACCAGGGCACTCAGGGCCACAGCCAGTCTGTCCTTAAACACATCAAGGGATGGGGACTCTACCACCACTGCCCTGGGCAGTCCATTCCAGCATCTGATCACCCTTTCTGTGAGGAAGGGCTTCCTAACATCCAACCTAACCCTCCTCCCATGGCAGCTTCAGGCCTCTCATCCTGTTGCTAGTTGCCTGGGAGGAAAGCCCGATCTCCACCTGACTACAACTTCTCTTCAGGTAGTTATCATAGAATGTTACAGGTTGGAAGAGACCTTGAAAGATCATCTAAGTCCAACCCCCTCTCCTGAAGCTGGGTAATCCTACATCACCTGGTGTACCTGGACTGTCTCCCATCCAAGTACAAACCAGGCTTGACCCTGCTTAGCTAATCCAACAGTCCGTCTCTTTGTCTCTTCACCCACTCCTCTTCTTATAGAGAGTGATAAGGTCCCCCCTGAGTCTCCTCTTCTCCAGGCTAAACAACCTCGGCTCCCTCAGCCTCTCCTCATCAGACTTTCCCTCCACAAGTCTCATCGCTCCTCTGGACCTGCTCCAGCACCCCAAACTCTTTCTTGGTTTGAGTGGCCCAGAACTCTACACAGTACTCAAGGTACACACTACTTATAAATAGAAATACTTAAAATACCATTTATTACAGTTGGCCACAAAAAACTTTCAGATTAAAAAAACCTCCTAAGACATTAAGCAAAACTGAACTTTTCAGGTGCAGGAAAACGAAGCTATAGTTTTTATTATTTTTGACAGTCAGTGCTAGCTAAATAGATAAGGAATCCCCAAAATACTAACAAAAGAATTGAAAAGACCTCCTATCATGGAAAATATGTCCAGGTCTACCGGCTTATCCTTTTCGTCTCTGTAGGGATAGGTACATTTCCTGTACATAGGTTTGTATGGGTGGCAAGCTCCCCATTTAAATCTAGTTTAAGCAAAGAAGAAAAACACCTCTCATCTGTTTTGGTACATTAGAACAGGTTTTTATCTTTGCCCGACACAGGTCAGCTCAGCATAGTACTACACAAGCAAGTTTTAACTGTTCCTGTTGCTTTGCAGGTAATTTTCAGCAGGTTTGTAAAGGGCTTTCCGTGAGATTTAAACAAATACTTATTTCTTCAGATGAAAGAAAGCAATTAAAGGCATTTGGACAAATTTTAGTTACACAAAACATATTTGTATTTCTAAAGAAAAGCCAAATCTACTGAATGCTCTCTAAAATCTACTGCGCTCATTCAGGGAGTATATTAACCCTATAGGTTCCCCCAAAAAAGTTTTTTAAAAGCACTTTTGTTTTCTAACTCCTACCACAGAAAACCACTATAAAACGACCTTGTGGCTGACATCACAGTCATTTTTAACACTGGTCAGTTAAACCACTAGCTCGCGTGTTCAGTGCTGCTAACGACATATAAATGGTTGGTCACCAAAAACTAATGCTTAGATGAAAGCTGTAAGGAAGGGGCCAGTATCTATTATACCAATTTAAATCATACACTCTTGACCAATCTTCAAGCTGGTACTAACCTCAGGCTCAAAAGCTTGAGTTCTATGTGTTGTATACGTGAATGATTTTTCTCAGAGGTCTTTTCATCTATGACTGTGTTCTGCTGCTTCTTGAACCCCCGTACAACTGTGCGTCTAACAGGAAGAGTTCAAAAACAAATAAAAAGCCCATGGAGATCCATACTTTTTCACCTTGTATATGTTAGTACCAGCAAGAATAAAAAAACCTCAATAGGAAAGAGACGGGGATACATACGGTTGTGTTCTCAAATGTATTTCTGAACAAGATACCTCAGCAATGAACAACGAGCAGTATGCAAGCTCAACAACGTTCTCACAGCACCCAATTCCAGATCAAGGGTAAAACACTAATTTTTCTGTGCTTGGAATTGCTCAGGCTTTGCTCAGTACAACCACAGCTGGTGGCACTTTATGCAGGGTCAAGTTCTCATTTCCCTAAGAATATCAAATTATGTCTTTCACTGCGATCTTACAGGCGATTGGGCAACAAAAGGAATTAAAGTTACTCAATGCAAGTAGAACTTCAGGAATCAGCTCCAGATTATAGTGATTCATCCTTAATACTTTCTGGAAGAAACAAGGTAAAGAAATGCTTCAGAAGTTAATAAAAGATGTTAAAAGGAATTGTAAAATTATGACATAAAATAAAGGGTTGTTGCTATAGGCTACTACTGCTGGACTTTTTATACTCTTAAAGAATGTCTGATGTGTCTATAACAAAATGTACTAATCCATTATAATATTACACTTAAATGTAATGGATTAGTGATCTTGAAGGAAAAGAGGCCATGAAAGAACAGTTTACATACAAAAAAAACCCCAAAATCAAGGAAAAACAAACAATGGGAAAACAAGTGAACGAAACCCACACGTCACTCCAATCGGCAGGAGCTGTCCTTTCAACCTTCCCCATTTTCACTACTTGTGCCCAACTTAGTTTAGATGGTTTTTTTCCTTCGCTTGTTTAGATTTTAATTCAAGTGTGAAACTAATGGATGAACTCAAACGCCTCTGTTATGGAAGGAGAAATAGATGTAGCACCTTTCTATTTACCAAGAACAGGCAGCTTGTTACTGAGGAGTGAATTGACTATTATGCTGCTGTGGAAAACATAAAGAGACATTTAAAAGGTATAATACCAGCTGCCCACAGAAATTCAACACGATGCAGCATTATTTTCATCTGGTGTTGTACAGCTGTTTTCAGTATCTCATCTAGCACATTCTCCTGCTGAAATAAAGACACAAAGAGACATAAATTGAGCATTAGTGGCAGGCAGAGTTCACCCTGCTGCTTCTGGATAAGATGCTGACAATGAAGAGGAGCAGACCGAGCCATCTCAATCTGAGCTGAAAATACCATTAATATAATCTGTTGCTCAGCACCGTGAGAAGTGAGGTTGGTGCAGTAGGAGAAAAAACCCACCAGCTGTTCTCCACGCAGAGGGAAAGGCTGATATTTTATGTTATTGCTACTTTTAGTACCTGTTCTTCAGTAAAAACCCTACTGGATATGTTCCTGTGTGACTTGGTCTAGGTGATTGTAACGGGTTGGAACTAAGAAAACTGCTTTGCTCCCAGGTTTTAAGGGGAAAGGAAACCAAAGCAGTCAGGTCTCAGTGAAATCTCGGATAAATTTG
>JAOXOE010030514.1:0-12985 GCA_028565055.1 Phoeniculus purpureus
GGTGATCCTGCTGTGGCAGGGGGATTGGACTAGATGATCTTTCGAGGTCCCTGCCAATCCCTAATGATTCTATGATTGTATGACTAGTTTAGGTTGGAAAAGATGTTAAAGATCAGAGTCCAGCCATTAACCGAACTCTGCCAAGCCTGCTAAACCACACCTGTACGTGTGTACCACAACTGCACAGCTTCTAAACACACTCAGGGATGGCAATTCAGTCGCTTACCTGGGCACTCTTTTCACCTATGAATACAAGGTTCTGCCACAAGGTCTGTGACTGCTCCCCTAAAAAGCAGTCTGAATTTCAGTTGCTACGTCTCAGGCTACTGATTTTTCCCAGACAAGAGAATTTTGTCAGCTCAAGAAGTACAATGAGGCTACCAACGATCCCTCCAGGATCTATGGTGTAAGCCCTTCCTTTGAAAAGCCCCAAGTGAGCTACACAGATATTAATGCCAGTGGTCATAAACACAGTGCCCAACAGCCCACACCCCAGGCTTTCTGGCAGCCTTCACTTACTGGAGATGCAGCAGCCTTCCTGGTGTGAGTCTTCCTTCCAGCGAGCAGCACAGCTGCAGCACAGCAACCCCTTGCCACTGAAGATGCCGTTATTGTTATTTCCAGCACATGTTGGGCTGAGCTCTGGAAAACCTTCCTTCACATCCATCATCCTCTGGAGGAGAGTGGAAGAGAAAAACATTAGAAAGAAGCCTTACAACCCGGGGTCTCCACAGACTTGCATGGTGGGACCAGCAGGGAGATGCAACTGGGTTGTTCCAGCAGTGTGTATCTCCTTACCTCAGCCACCTCCACCATGAAGCTTGTGTAGAAAATGGGCAGTGGGAGATGGCCCACGGTGAAGTCTTGTGGTTTAGTAAATTCAGCTGTTCTTTTTGGAAAGCTGATGAGATTTGTCGTTGTTTTTTTCATGCACAAGAAGAATACTGCCTGTGCTGGAGGCACAAGGGAGTCAAATCCTGTCACAAGTGGTGGCCTCAGGGCTCCGTGTTGGGACCATCTAAGTTTAACATCATCATTGACGATCTCAATAAGGACCCAGAGTGTATCGTTAGTAAGTTTGCAGGTGACACCAAGTTAGGTGGGGGTGTTCACCTGCAAGAGGGTGGGGAGACTGGGATAGATTGGGGCAATGTGGCCAATCTCAGCTTCAATAAGGGCAAGGGGGGGTGTGGCTGGAGAGACATCTGGCAGAGACGGACCTGGGGGTTCTAATTGACAGGAAGATGAAAATGAGCCAGCAGCGTCCCCCGGTGGCCAAGACGGCCAATGGCATCCTGGCTTGTAGCAGAAATAGTGTGGCCAGCAGGAGTAGGGAGGTTAGTTTGAAGAAGAGGAGGCTGAGAGGACACCTCATCACTCTCTACAACTACCTGAAGGGATGTTGGTGCTGGTCTCTTCTCACAAGCAATTAGTGACAGAACCAGAGGGAACGGGTTCAGGTTACAACAGGGTGGGTTTAGACTGGGCATTAGGAAAACTTTTGTTCACAGAAAGGGTGGTCAAGCACTGGGATGGGCTTCCTGGTGAGGTGGTTGGGTCACCATCCCTGGATGTGTTTAAAGATCATTTGGGTGCAGTGCTGAGGGATCTGGTTTGGGGTTCAGCTTCTTAGGTAGGGTAGATGGTTGGACTCAATGATCTCAGGGGTCTTTTCCAACCAGAGTGATGCAGTGAAGACAGAACACAGCATCGTGGCTGGTGCTCCAGCAGAGTGCAGACATCTCCAGCCAGTACAGTACCCAACACCATTTTTTCTGATTGGTCTCGTTTTATTCATGGAGTGGTTTTACAGACACGAAAGTCTAAACTTGCCCAGGGAACTGCAAAAGGCTGTTCTGCTCATTCAGGTACTCACCTTTCATCTGCAACATCTGCCACGGGCATTAGCAACCGACACACTCCCAGCTCCTTTCTTACCCACCAGTACAGTTGGTTGAATGTCCTCTGCTAGGAGGCAGGGATCTTGCTGAGGTTGCACTTCATTACTTGAATCTTCTGGTCACCTGTTTCAGCCTGGTTTGCCTCTCCTTGACCCCATTAACCAACTTGGTTTGGAGACTTGGCCAGGGGAAGTCTCCAAAAAGTCACGGCGTGGCAGGTTGTTTTTTCAAGACGTGAAGGCAATGTGGATCCCTTGTCCCTCGAGCTGCTCCACCAGCAGGTTGCAGAGTAGATGCAGGGATGCTCTCTAAAAGCAGTAACTCAGCTTCAGAGGATGGACACAGCAGATGCTGGAACTCCAAGAGGGTTTTTCTCTGCGTGATGTTTTGCTTGCCAGAGAGAAGAATGTGGGTCATCCTGCCTTGGCAATGTCCTGCTCAATGTCTTGTGAGCAAATCCCTTTTGTTTCCTTCTTTCTGATGCCCCATGGACAAGGAACCTACATTCTGCAGAGGACCTACACTCTCCTGGAGATAAGGAAATGAAATCCAGTTGAGGAAGCAGATGGGGGGGTGTCTCATCCTGACAGTTGGCTCCAATGGCAGGAATCGTTTCTCACTTCACGACACGAGGTTGCATCATGCTGGCTTCTACTCTCCAGTACTGGGTGTACTAGTGCACTTCAAACTGAAGTGGACTCCTCCAGGCTTTACCTCACTCTGATTGCTGTAGCCTTTTAGTTCAAGCAATAATAATGCAGCCTTATTATTTCAAGTAATAATAATCACCAAGGGCTCCTCAGAGCTCAGTGCGAGGACTGCCAGAGCTGTGGTCCCTCAAAGCTTCCTCTCCAATGGAGCTCTTGAGCTTCAGACCCCAAGCACTGCCAGGAGAGCAGGGAGGAGGAGAGCTGCCCCCAGTACCTGAGCAGGGTAGAGCTTCGACATCCTTCCCTCTGTTTCAGGGCTGTGGCACTGAGGCACTGGTTTGTCCTGCTCCTTGCAGCACATCCGAACTCCACTGTTTGTGAAGCAGCTCGTTAAGGGAGCCGGAACGACTGCAAACCCCGCTTTTCCATGGTGGGAAACAGGACACCTTCCTGTAGCTTGAACTGCAGCTCAGCTGTGACTCTTTCCCAAGAGCTAAAATAACCCCCAAAACAGGAATTGCTGGATACTTAAACCAAAGGGAGGGGGGAAAAAAGCAGCCACCAGCCTAGATTTTTGAGGACCAAGCAATTAGCTCGAGCTGCTGAAGAAGAGCAGAGAACCCCACAGGGGAAAGGCTAGATTAGCGCTGCCTCCCAGCGAGGGATGGATGCCCAGGGTGAAGGCACAGGTGTGCCTCAAGATCAGAGAGGTTAGTTCCCCTCTTCAGGACTGAAGTGCTGACCCTGAGCTGTACCAGGACAGGCTGCAGGGTCAGGAAACCAGTCGCAGGGGCATCCTCCCTCTGAGGCTGCCCCCAACACTGGATGCCTCCACACCTGGGAAGCACCACAGCACAGGTCTGCAGAACCCTCCCACCACCAGCATCCTTCCTTGCTCTCAGCGCAGCACTGGATCTAACTCTCGCCTCTGAAACGTGCTTTATTGAGCCGCGCTTCATCTCATCAAGCTAATAATTACTCCAGGCTTAATGAACTCAGTCACCACTCAACTGTATTATAGCTCTTGTTAAGTATCTACCTTCTGCAGGTGGCCGGAGGTTCACCCAGGAAGCCCACACTGTCAGCCTGTATGGAGAGAAGGTTGCACTGGGGTGCTGGAGCATCCCTGTGCCCGCTCCAAACACAGAGGCTGGGGCGCTGCAAGCAGTGCTGCCGCTGTCCTGAGTGCAGCGCTCAGGCTCTGTGGGCATGGCTTGGCCTGGGGCTTTTACAGGGTCTCTTCCCAAAAGCTTTCAGTCTCCTCAAAGGATCACAGCTCTTCCACCACTGAGAGCCATTGGGGTGGCTGGGACTGCTCAGAAAGAGTAAAAACTAGTTAACTAATGGCTCATTACTCCTCATGTGGAGCACAGGAGCATCCTCCTCCGGGTCTGGTAGAGCAAGCTCGTCATTTTACGTATGAAAAAGGCTTTTCAGTGTCCTATCGGACTAGCTGTAGCCACTGAGCAGCAAATGCGCTTCCAGGAGAAAACCCTCGAAGTCCACAGGACTTCACAAAACCGTTACGGAGAAAGGAGCCAAAAAAGAGTTTAAATGTCCAAAGTTACAGGTTTGGTTTTTAAAAATTAGCTTTTCTTCTGCACCCTTATTGGAAACAGTGGGGACTATGAAGGCCAAGGCAAACGATTCCGTTACTATCTACGTAAAATATAGGTGGGCATTTGCTCCATAAAGCACTAGCTGAAGAATAAATAGCTGCAGCTCTCTCCAAAATGAGTGCCAGAAATCCTGCTAAAAAAGCCTCCTGGCCTGGCACACACCCAGCCCTGGGAGGAGGGGATGTGGCCACCCTGCTGCTACCCCTTGGAAATGATTCACATGAACAGCAGGGGCTTCTCTCCTCTCTAAAGGCACCACCTGTGGACAGCTCCCATCAGAGCTGGCTGCAGCAGCTCACTCAGTCCCAGGCCTGGGTTTGCTCCCGTTGAATGGGAAAGCAGCAGCGCCGCTGGCTCGAGCAGCAGCACGTTTTGCTTCTGGTACTCCTGTTCAGGCTTTTGAAGGCAGCTTCCCCGTGATCTATTTACCTGCAGACTCTTGCTGCGTCTCAGCTGTGCAATCCGTGCCTGACCGTGGAGCCGAGCGGACGGGCACAAGTACCCAAGGAAGAAAAGCCGTGGGGTTTCACTTCATTCTTTTTACATTTTAAAAATAGAACTTCCTTTCTTTTAAAAAAGCAACCTGTGCTTAATCCAAACATGAACCTGAATTCACAGCCAGCCCACCTGCCTACAGCAGCAGCCGTGGCCCCGGCTCTGCTCGCGGCTGGGGGTACCTGGCCATCTGCAGGGCAAGGCAAGGCTTCAGGGTGTCTGATGAGAGCAGGCACCCCGTTCTCTGCAAGGACAAAAGCATCCCCGCTGTTTCGCGGGAAGGAGCGCTTCTGTGGAAGTCTTTAAGAGGCTGAAGTCGTCGACCACCGCTTCTGACAGTACGTTCAAAGCAAGCTCTAGTTCCCCTCCGTGCAGTGCTGGACCGCCCCAATACCACAAGTGCCGACGCCTTTGGAAGCAGCAAAACCGACTCCAGCATCCAACAGAAAACCAGTGACAGTTCAGAACCGCTGTCGGCGGAAAGCACGGGTTTTCTAACCACAGCCCTAACCGCCTCTTGGTCCTGAGGTAGGCAGTGGTTACCATAGTGACCCACCAGTCCCTGCAGGTAGTTTGCACCCGACGCCCCGTAGGGCTCTACGTGGTACCTGCCTGTGCTGAAGCCAGTTTGCACCGATGAGTCTCCCAAGCGTCAGGACTTGGGTATGAGAAGGCGAAGGAGGCTGTACGGGAAAACGACGCCCTTACGGACACTGCCTGAAGAGCCTCACGGCCGCCGTCCCCTGCAAACTCCCTCACGGCTGCGAGTCACGACGCTTGCTCCGATTTCAGGCTCGGGTGGACCGCAGAAGAATTTCAAACCCCTGCACAGAACTAGAAACGGGGGAGAGAAGCAAAAAATCAGAGACGTGTTTGTCCTGCAGAACAAACCACCAGCTATTGCCACCCCCGGGCAGGGTTAAAAACAGCGGCTTTCGTGGCTCTGAAGGTCTCGATCCCTGTTTCTCTAACAGACCATCTACCAGCACCTTCCCACGAAGATATCAAGAAAACTATTTTGAAGTCACAGCCTCTGCTGTAGTCAAGCACAGGCACGTTTTGAGGCACAAGATGGAATCTAATCCTCAATGAGAACAGTGTGAATTATTATTAGTGAATAGTATCATCCTTCTTTTGGGAAACTTTTCCTACCTCGCTGCGTTCCTCTTGTGGACAGAGCACTGGAACAGGCTGCCCAGGGGGGTTGTGGAGTCTCTGTTGACTTTCAAAACCCACCTGGATGTGTTCCTGTGCGACTTGATCTAGGTGACCCTGCTGTGGCAGGGGGATTGGACCAGGTGATCTTTTGAGGTCCCTTCCAATCCCCAAGGTTCTGTGATTCTCTGCTTTAGAGGGATGGGTCACAGCGCCGCACTGGGATGCTCCCCGTTCCCGGTCATGTGGGGAGGCAGAAGTCAGTTCTCTCCCATCAATAACCCACTGCACATCCCTGGCAGCAGTGAGGATGATGCAGGCTCTTTTGCTTGGGTCTGCCTGGTAGCAACACAAACTCATCTGTAGGCAGGTTCCTCGTGGACCACAGCTGTGGTCATGGGGCTGAAGGGCTGGGCTAGCAGCTGGACCTCTGTCACGTAGTGAAGTGCAGCCGTTTGCCTACAAACAACTCAAAGTCATTTTGGGTATTAAACACAGCAAGCCAAAGAGGGAGGCAGCACCGACCCAGCTGGGCTGGGAAGTGGTTTCTCTCATGTCATTGTAGGGTTTGTCATCAGTTCACCACCAGCAGGCTACCTTGGTCTACAAGCCCCTTATATCCCACTTACCCTCCTTAAACTGTGATGCTTGCTCTGAGCCCCAGAGATTTGGAAGAGCACAGGAGTGACAACCCTTGGCCAGTGACCTGTTTGTTTCTCGCTTCAAGGTGGCTCCTCTCCTGCTGACAAATCCTGCCAAACCTTAGCCACCGTGTCAAAACCCCGTGTCCGTGTCTCCAGGTGATTCGTGTACCAAGCCAGCCCAAGCTGCTGGCTGTGATGAACCCTTTATTTTTAGAAGTTAATAGATGCAAACTTCTTCCTTCCCCAAACAGCTAGGCAGGAGATGTTTCCGAGGTAGCCTGCACAAGACGAGATGAAGCAGGTAGGTGGCCTTTTCAGCTTAGTCGTGATGTGCAGAGCCAGGGCAGGTGGTTTCTCTCCCTCCCACCCCTGAGTGATGAATATTTTCAACAGCAGCTTTAATTAAAAAGTGTTGGGCTTTGAAATAAACTCCTCTCAGCGCCCTGCTGTGATGAAGAAGATCAAGCCCAATCACCTTGAAATGCTCGGGTCGCTAAAGGCTGCCCCTCCGTTTTCTCAGCGCTACCTGCTGTGAGAGGGGAGTTGGACGAGATGACCTCGCAAGCAATTGGTGACAGAACAAGAGGGAGCGGGTTCACGCTACAACAGGGTAGGTTTAGCCCTGATATGAAGAAAAATCTTTTCACAGTTCAGGGTGGTCAGGCACGGGACTGGGCTTCCCAGGCAGGTGGTTGAGTTGCCATCCCTGGATGTGTTTAAAGGTTGTTTGGATGCGGTGTTGAGGGATCTGGTTTAGGGGTGAACTTGTAAGGCAGGGTAGATGGTTGGACTCGATGATTCCAGGGGTCTCTTCCAACCCGAGTGGTTCTGTGACCTCCAGAGGTCCCTCCCAATCCCTAATGTTCTAGGATATGATTCG
Source organism: Phoeniculus purpureus (assembly GCA_028565055.1). Lineage (NCBI taxonomy): Eukaryota > Metazoa > Chordata > Aves > Bucerotiformes > Phoeniculidae > Phoeniculus > Phoeniculus purpureus. The sequence continues at coordinate 7,345 of JAOXOE010030514.1, forward strand.
CTTTTTTTCACCGTGTCGCCTCCCGATTCACAGCCTATTTCACAGGGGCTTTAGGAGGAGGGAAAGGGGCCAGTCTCTGGGAGCAGAACAAACCTCCTCCTGATCCTGTTATGAGACACAGGCAGCAGAGTAGTCAAACAGCTGAAAATGTCAAGACTTTAGAGACTGGAAATAGGGACAGAAATTGTTGGTTTTTCACCAGTTAATAGACAAAAAAGGCAATTAAGATGAAATCAAAGGATTTGATATTTACTAGAGTTCAGGCAGTCTCCTAAGAGTTTTGAGCATCAGACTAATAGATGTTCAGGAGGAGGGATGAGGAAGGGTTTTTTTTGTGGGCTTAGTGGTTGGTTGATAAAATCTGCATGTTTAGAAGGCACGTCCTTACCTTGAGACCAGCACTGCCAGCTCCTATGAAGATCCTCCCTTTTGAAACAGCTTAAGAATACACCAGAACACATCAGGGGCACCACCTCAGAGTGGCCCATGTGTTCCAGAGCTGTTCTGCTCAGCAAACCCCTGCTGTGCCCCTGGCACGATGCTCCCCAAAGCACCCACAGGTTTGCGTGCCCCTTGGCCCATCCACAGGACAAGTTGGGGTGGCAGTACCCCAACATCTAAATGCTCACCAGGAGGCTGAAAGAAACCATTCACCCCATTTGCTCAAGCAGGCAACACATCTGGGGGAAAAGAAATGATTGTGACTATTCCCGTCGCCTTCTCATTTGCAGCAGGTGGCCAAAATCTGCTTTGCTTCTCAAGCAAAAGCCCAGTAAACCCTGCAGCTAAACAAATGGCAAGTAGGAATCGCACCTATGAGACAGCTGTGGTGTGAAACCCTGGTTAAGAGCTGCTGGACAGAGCATCTCCCAGGTGAAATGGCAGAAGGACCCCAAAACCTCAGCAGCACACAGGGCTGTGGAAACAAGACATGAAGCTGCCTTAGGGAAGGAGACCAAGAGCTGAAAGTATGATCCTTTAGGCTGATGTGTTGTTGTGACTAGAACTAGCCGTCACCTAGCTCATTTCACACCTGTGTGAGGAGGTAACTGGTGAAATGGATGGGTCTAACATTTTAGTCAAGCCCAGTTGTCTTCGGGAAGATCAGCTGCACAGCACCAGGTTTATAAATGGCTGTTCAGGAACAGAAGTGGTTTCTTTGCTTACAATTCTCAGCTGAGAGAGTTCAGCTCTTATTATCACACACCTGCTCCGTCTGTCTCTGCCCCAGGGCTGAATGTCATTAACACTTTGGGCTGTTTCTCATCTCCAGTGTCAAGACATGAAATCCCCCTGGATTAAACAAGACCTCTGGATGAGGCTATTCACCATCATGTTTGGATCTGTGCAGGCAGTGATGCACAGAGGTGCTGAGAGGCAGTTTGGATGGTGCAAGTTTGTCTGGTAAAGCAGCTGCTGGCAAATGGCCCCAGCCGAGCGCCGCCACTGTGTGGGGGTGAGCGATCTGGATGGGAAAGAGTAAAAATCAAAGAGGGGGAGTTAACATTATCCACATACTGCCCTCTAAAAATAGGACCAGTAGTTGTATCTCGCCTTGCTTTCTGTTTCATTTCAAATCACAGAAAGTTTCAGGTTGGAAAAGACCCCCAAGATCAAGCCCAACCATTAACCCAACTGCCCTAAGCCCACTGCTAAATCCTGTCCCTAAGCTCCAGATCTACACAACTTTGAAACACATCCAGGGATGACAACTCAACCACCTCCCTGGGCAGCCTGTTCCAGCTGCAGGGCTGAAACGTGTTCTCCTGGGCATTAAACCTGCAAAGCAAAGCAGGAGCAGGGTCTACATGAGCCTCAGAGAGCTGCTGTGCCCATCCCCACCACATGCCAAGCCTTGGCAATGCGATGGTCTCTCTCATTTTCCCCTCTTGGTAACACAGAGATAATGCTACTCATTTTCAGCTGGAAAATACAGACTCTAAGTATTAATGTGCTCCATTTGAAAGGGATTTCTGAAAGCCCAGAAATGACTTTATCCACAGTAATTAGGGTTTCTTGTTCCTAAACACCACCTCGACTATCTGAAACGCTCACTCCCGTAATTACACCAATGGATGTCTCCTTATTTCGCTCCGTCGGGTGTGCTGCTCGTACTCTATTCCAATTCCTACCACTCCCAACACAGACAGGCAAAATAACTAATTTTGTATGGCCAGCCAGCGATGGAAAATGCAAACCCCAAACGTGTGTGCTTAGTGACCGAGGCTCAGCTAAAGCTAGAGCGTCGCCTTCGCATTTCAGCTGAATCCTAATGACCGTGTTCCTGACGCCGTCGCAGTAAACCAGCTGGTGAGGTGCCCTCATTTAATGAAAACAAATAAAAAGCCTGGAAAGTTTTTAATCAAATATTTCTGGACCTAGAAGTCACCTCCATTCTGCAATCCACAGCAAGCTGCAGCTTTGCAGACCAGGTTTTTTTGCAAGGAAATAAAAATCCTTCTCTCCTCTTTCCAAATCACAGCTCTGCCTCGCAGCGGTGCCTCTCCTGGCGCTCAGAGAGGGCTCCGGTGTTATTCAGCAGCCTCATGGGGCTCAAGAAGAAAGTACAGGGTCACCTGCTTTAAAGTTTTGTGTACACAAACACACCCCCACCTGCCCCAAGGACACAGCAACCCCGCTGTCAGGATTTCTCCTCCTGACACCTTAGGCTTAATTTACAACCTGTGTGGGGGCAGAAAACTGAGCATGGACTGCACATCACCACACCTGACCTGGACTTGCTCTGTTGAGGTGGCCAGTGGTAAGCAAAACCCTCTGGAGAAAGGCAGGGCTGCTTTCTTCCAGCCTACAGGTGGCATTGGGTTGGCTTGAGGACAGGTTCCTGCGTCACCCAGCCAGTCCACGTGGCACAGCCCACCGAGGGCACAGCTCCCAAACAGCTCCCAAACAGCCTGTGCTATCAGTGATCTGCAGGCACAGAAAACTTGCTTCTTTGAAAGCCCAGACCAGAAAGACAGCGTGTTTGCACTATCCATTCACCAAACTCCATCCCTTACTGCTGCTCCCAAGACACTGCTTGAAGCAGCAGACTGAAACCCAACCCACTAGCCCAGAACCTCCTTCTGCTGCTCCTTCCATGTCACTCTGTTCAGGGGAGAAAAACTCATCGCCTTGGCTCTGTTGTGCTTCTGCACACACAGCAGCTTCAGGCCAAGAAGGAATCCTAAAATGCTTTAAAAAGCAGCTTAGAAAATCATCAACAAGCTGTGAGACACCATCTGAAGGGGCAAGCACAACTCCAGATGCATCTTTTACAGCCTTCAGGACTGGGCACGGCAAGCAGAGCGTTGGGCTCCAAACATCAACATTGAGTTTAAACTATCACGTTTTAAGACACAGAGCTTGATGGTGGCTGTGCAGACAGGGCCAGGTGGTGCCTGTCGCAAGCAGCTCGTCTCAGTACCCAGATGCTTCCGTGGCTGTGCAAGGGCAGCAGCCACAGCCGGCAGAGTTGCGGGTGCTGTGCCCTTACAGCAGAGTGGTTTTTCGGAAGAGGGTAAAGGCAGCCCACCCCAGGGAGCAGCTGAAAGCAGCACTTCTCCAGAGCAGAAGAAACATGCATGCAGGAAAACAACAATTTCCTCTCTCACCTGCTGTAGTTAGTGAAATGAGGCGCCCTCAAACATTGCAGAGACCCTCCTCACAGCCCCAAGCCTTCACGTGCCCTAGCTTCCAGTCAAGTCCAGGCAACCAAGAGTAGACTAAGCGCATCCAGGTTTGTGGAGGTGTGGAAGAAGCCTCAGAATTTCCATTCTTTGCAAGAAGCAGCAGTTGTTTGCACAGAGGAGAACAGAGTGGAGCCCCAGCAATGAAAAACCCACCTGGGAAGGGATTCTTCCTGGTGATCACATGGTGGCTGCACCCGGAAAATGTGATTGAGGTGATGTGGGACACATGTACCTCAGGGTCAGCCTCTCTGCGTGGGGTGGGGGGGCATGCTGGCATCTCTCCTAGCCCCCGTGCCAAGCACAGTATGGCACAAGAGCAGGAAAGTTTACTGTAGCTTGCAAAGTAGGTGGCTTATTCTGCACGAATGCATGAGCTGCTTCACATCCAGCTCCAACTTTATCTCCACCTCCCAGGCCCATCATGCAGAGTGTTGAGCAGAGATTAATCCCCTGTAGTGCGATAGGATTCAGCCATTGCTGTTCATGTCTGTGACGACTGCACAGGGAGTTGGGGCTGCAGGAGACACCTGTGAAGGGTGCAGGAAGCAAGTTTGGAGCAGGTCAGTTGCCCTGGGCAGCCACATGAAGTTTGTACTCAAGAGGTGCTTTCATAGACTCATAGAATCATTATGGCTGGAAAGGACCTCCCTTTCAAGTCAAGGATCATCAAGTCCAGCCCTCACCCCAACATCTCCCTAACCCCTGGACCATGGCCTCAAATGCTCTAGCTACTTGTTTTTTAAACATCTCCAGGGATGGTGGCTCCACCACCTCCCTGGGCAGCGTGTTCTGGTGCCCAGGAAACAACTTCTTCCTAAGGTCCAATCTAAACCTCACCTTGAGGCAGTTTCCTCTCATCCTATCATTACTAATTTGGGAGAAGAGCCCAGCACCAGCCTCATGACAACCTCCTTTTAGGTAGTTGCAGAGAGCAATAAGGTCTCCTCTCAGCATCCTCTTCTCTAGGCTAAATAAGCCCAGTTCCCTCAGCCACTCTTCACAGGGCCTGTTTTCCAGACTTCTCACCAGCCTCATTGCCCTTCTGCCCCTCTGCCATGAGCAGGGGCTTTGGCTAAGCAGGGAGGAGCATCTAGAGGCTCTGTAGCTCACCTTTGGGATTTGACTTGCATGTCCAAGCAGCCCCGACCTCAGCATTCTTCTTGCAGAGCAGCTGTGGGTACCTTCAGTCACCTCTCACTGCCCTTTGCATCGGGTGTGTTTTTCACAGAGGTGAGCTAATAAGTCCCAGGTGAAAGGTGTCCCCTCAGCGAGCTATTCTGGTAGTTAGTAACCCTTCACTGAGCTTCCTGGCACTAGATCTTCTTTAGAGAGCTATGCATGGGGGTTGTGAAACAGAGCTGAAGGTGTCTGAGCGTGATCAGATTGGACGGAGTGGGTTACCTATTGGATACTGTCAGTCACCTGCAGCCACATCCTGACCTGCAGCAAACAACATTCACTGGAACCTGAGGATCAAAAGCTGGAGACCTTTTTCCCTCTCCTGTGGGTTTTCCCCGAGGTAGATGCAAGCAGCAGAATTCCCCTCTGGATCTGAACTCCCTCCAGGTGGGTGGGTGGGTTTCATTTGGCATGCTCTTCCTCACTCTTCCTCCCTTGCTTTGCCAGCTAAACTCAGATTAGCTGCTTGTATGCATTAAAGCTGTCAAAAGAATAACTTACAAGTACGGGAGCTGGAAAAGGCTTAAAGTGCAAAGCCGGCAGCCCTCGGTGACCTGCAGGGACTATCCAATGCACCTGGTGCTCCTGGGTGTACAGCAGCCAGGCTTTTGACCGGCTCGTAACCGCGGCACACGTGAAGGGCTCAATTATTGCTTCTTGGAAAAACCAAATTGTCTCCTGGAGTCAACGACCGCCGGCCCCACCGTCTCCGCGGCGTTCTGCATGGCCGGGTTGTTCTCTGCTGCTCTGCGCTGCCTGTAATTGCATTGCAT
>JAOXOE010030515.1:0-12984 GCA_028565055.1 Phoeniculus purpureus
CCCGCCCCAGGTTCAGAAACCCCTCCGTGACCATCTGTTGCTACACAGGCCAAGCAGACAGGGGTGGAATCTGACCCCCGAGTCCCACCCCAGGGAGGCTCAGGCCATCAGGGTGACCCCAAAGCCAACCCCAGCTCCATCAGGTGCCTCTGGCTGCAAACCCAGGTCCAGAAGGATCCCCATGGGGTCCCCACTAAACCAAATGGAATTGAGTGGCCACCAATCCCACCGGCAGCCCCTGTTGTCACCCAGACCCCGATAAATCTGGCTCTGTCTAACGGGGTTTTGGGGCTGGAGTTTGTTGTCTGGAGAGAGGGGGGTCAGGAAGGTTCCAAACACATCCAGTGCCACAGGTAGGGAAGAGAGGGAAGGGAGTGGGGGATAAATAGAATAGAGATCATCGTCATTATTTATTTAGAGGATCTCTTTGGAAAAACCTCAGCAAACTGGGGGGGCCTCCAAAACAAGAGAAGAAAAGGAATAAAAATTTGAATAAATTAAAAAATTGATTATTTAGTAAATAAATGAAATAAAAAAAATTAAACAGCAATAAAAAATAAAGAAAAATGAAATAAAGAAGAAACAGAAATGAAACAAAAAATAAATAATAAATTTAAACTAAATTAAGAATTGGAAATAAGCGATCAATAAATAATTAAATGGGAAGTCTGTTAAAATGAATTAAAAAATAACTACAATTTAAACAAAAAAAAACAAAAAGAAAAATGAACTGAGAAATAAATTAAAGGTAATGTTAAAACTAAATGAAATAAATAAAAGTAAGCAAAAAAAGAAGTAAAAAAGAAATAAAAATAATTAATTAAAAATAAATTTTCAAAAATAAAGACAATTTGAATAAAAATTTAAATAAAAATGAATTAAAAGAGGACAAATAAACCCAAATAAAAGCAGAATAATTCTGGAATAAGGCTGCCGAGGCAGCTCCTCATCCTCTGCCATCAAGGATATCCATCTCTCGCTCCGACTCCCGTCGAGATATTTCTCTATCAAGGCAGCGACAGCCGCTCTCTCTGCTGTCTGGGGGGGTTCTCCTCAGCCCTCTGCTTGTCTATCACCCCGTCGGTTTTGTTTCTTCAGCCTGGCCTCCAGCAGCCCCCTTTCCTGGGCTCTGTGGGGCACTCCGCAGCACAGGGAGACCTGGAGGTGTCACCACCCACAGCAGGGTCTGCAGCCTCCGGGGCTGGAGCAGCAGGATGCAGTTGCAGGTGGTGGGAAAATCCTCCTTGGGCTGCTGGGAGCAGCTTCTCTGCAGTGGATTGGGGTGGGAGAGGTGGTCCTGGGTCCAACCCATCAACATCGTGGGGTTAGAACCTCTTTGGGGGCTTTAGCTGGAAGGAACAGGAGTGACCCCACAGAAGCTCCTCAAGAACATGCTTGGGAAGCTCCTCAATTGATTCCAACTCAAGTTTTAAAGAATAAAGGTCTTTTTTCTTCTTGGAAACAGCCAAATCTGGACAAAGTGATGGGAAAAGGCTCCCTGATGGAGGAATTCAGCCTGGTAGCAGTGGGTCCTGAGCTGCAGAGTCTGATCCGGCCTTACTGGGAAAAGCTCTAAAGGGGCTTTGGGTCAGGACTGAGCTCCTGTGGAGAGAAACACCCTGACGTGATCATCCTCAAGCGAGGGGCACCAGGTCCCTCCAGCATGATCAGTTCCACAGTCAGTTCCTGGATCCAGATCCTGAAGCAATAAAACATCACCTCATTGAGCTGCCAGTGGCAGTGACTGATGGGGGTCAGATGAGGTTTGGGGGTGCTGGTTCTGAGGTTTAGAGTTCCCAGTTCTGAGGTTTGGGTGCCAGTTCTGAGGTTTGGGGTACTGGTTCATAGGTTTGGGTTCCAATTCTGAGGTCTGGGGTGCTGGTTCCGAGGTTTTGGTTGCCTGATCCAAGGTTTGGGGTGCCCATTCCAAGCTTTGGGTGCTCAATGCCATCCCCTACCTGCCAAATCCATGGCCCAGCACGCCCCATCCCAGCTCACCCCATCCCACCCCTGCTCCTCCCCATCCCAGCTCAGCCCATCCCACCCCTACTCCTCCCCATCCCACGCCCCTCTGGAGCTGTGGGAGGTTCATGGATCAAATTCCCTGGAAAATGGGGCGAGCACAAGGAAACAGCCCAGTTAATCCCCGACATCCCGCTCCCGGCGGGTGTTTCCTTCCCAGCCGGGCGCTGGGTTCGTTCCGACACGTCGCTGCCACCGCAGAGCCCGGCACCAGCTTTGCATGAAAAGGATTTTTAACCCCCCACCCCCTCCCTCAACCCCCTTTTTCTTAGTAATTGGAAAGAAAACATCAGTCTCTGGGTTCCAACAGCACTGGGAGGATTTTTCTAACCCCACCAACCCAACTCTTTGCCTTCAGTCTTGCAAATCCTCCCATTTCCAGTCTTCAGCTGCTTCTAGAAGCTGGGGGTGGGGTGGTAATTAACACCCAGCTTCTCTAATTGCACCCCCCTAGAAAGGGAGGAGAAGATTTGCTACTGAAAGAAAAAATTCAAAAATTCCCCATTGAAACCACAAAACCCCCAAAAAACCAGAGTGAGGAGTGGCGGCAGAACCGCCCCGGAGCAGTGGCAGAGCCTGGCCGGGGCTGGTTATAATTTAGCTGCAACAGGAAAAAAAGGGCCCCCAGAAGGTCCCTCGGAGCCCAAACACAAACCAACCCCAAGTGAGGGGGGATCACGGCCGGCAGCAGAGGCTGGTTGCCCGTGTGGGATGTCGGGGTCCGGCACCCACCCCCATAATGGCTGGAGGGGCCAGGGAAGGGGTGGGGGGTTTTTTTTTGCTGTTTAAGGGCTTCTTGTCCCTAACTGGAGCCACATGTGGGGAATTAAGGGCTAATTTACAGCTGGTCCTGGCCAGGGGAGGGGGAGGCCGTGGGGAAGGGAAGAGACAAATCCATTCACAATGTCAGAAACCCCAAAGTAATGAAGAGCCACGAGCGCATTACTGCTGCCTCATTAGCGGCCACAGTCAGCTCAGGGCTCTCTGCTTCCCCCGAGCTCCCGGTGAGGCTCCTGGCTGCAGGATGGAGGTGACAAGACCCTGCAAGCAGCTGCTGGTGGTGCCTTCACCTTTTCCTGGGGTGGCTGGAGCTGAGTACCGCGATGCCTGGCTGGGGGACATCAGCCTGTGTCTGCTCCAGCTGCCCCCACCCTGACTTCAGCAGCTCATTCAAGGGTACTGAAAATTTCAGCTTTGTCCATCATTGGCCAACAGCCATCAACCATCCATCACTGGCCATGGCCATCAACCATCCAGTGTTGGCCATGGCCAGAGGCACTGTCACCTGGGGTCAAGGAGGAGAGCAGCACAATGACTCTAGCAGTGACTCCCTGGGGCCAGCTCAGGGTTAATCACAGAATCATTGAGGTTGGGAGAGACCTCCAAAATCATCAAGTCCAACCAGTCAACCCAGTCTAACCCCATTATGGCTACCAAACCCTGCTCTTTGGCCACCTCCAGGGACAGCGACCAGCCATGGAGGGCACCAGAGCTGTCTGTACAATGAGGTTATGCCTTGGGGTCCCCAACAGGGAGGGCTGACCCCAAGCTGACGAGGCCTGGTGCAGCACCTTGGGGTGTTCATCAGTTGCACTGAGAACTCACCTGAGCTGTGAGAGCTGAGAGAGGTCCCCAGACACCTCCCCACCCAGTCTCCCTGACCCCCCACTTCATTTAGGAGATCCCATCCCAATAAGCAGCTTCAGACACCCTGGTTACATCCCAAACCTGGCTGGATCCCCCTGGGGAGCCCAGGCACCATCTCCCCTCCAACGGGAAGGGTGGGTGGGATGAGACAACCCCAAACCACAGCTCACGGTGAGGAACGCCAGAGGAGGGACTGATCTCACCCTCCCCAGCACCCTCCATGCCCAGGCATGCTCTGCCCGGGGCCATGCTGGGCGCAGAGCTGGGCATGTTCTGCTGCCTCACCCAACGCTCATTAAAGCACCCAACCCCCAAATCCCACTGCACCCCAGGCTTTGGCCCCACTGCCCAGCACAGCCCAGAGCTCAGTGGCAATTTGCACCCCGCAGTGAACCGTCAGCACTCGCTCGGCCGCCGCAGACGAGGGCACCGCTGGCATCGGCGGGCACCGCGGGCATCGGCACGTGCCGCTCACAGCCTCTTGCAGCCCCTCGCAGCAGCCGTCTGCAAAGCAATTTGCAAACATTAATTAAACCCCGGCCCCATCGCGAGGAGGGGGTGGGAAGTGATGCAGGATGGCAGCTGGAGACTGATGGCAGCTCCAGAAACCCTCCTCATACAGCCCACCCCACTGCAGCACGGGAAACTGAGGCTGCTGGGGGGGTGGCTGGCAAGGGCAGGCGGAGGTGACCGTCATTGGAGGGAGGGGATGTAGCCCGGGAGCCCCAACTGGCAGCCCAGTATCACTCGGACTGGACACACTCTCCCTACACTGGGAGAAGCAGTCCCAGGGCAGGATCTGGACTCTGGAGCTCTGCTCCAAGCATTGACCCCTCCACCCACCCTGCAGTCACCTCTGGGGGAGCAGGGGGATAATTAGTTTGCTTCTTTTTGATTACATTTTATACTATCAGCTTTTCCACTTTAAATCTCAATCCCATATTAGAAGCTAATCTTACATCTGTTATATTTTTGCTCATGACTGAGGTTCACCTGCCCCCTCAGGGGCTCTGGAACCCCCCAGGGCAGGGAGCAGCACCCTGCACACCAGGATGTCCTCGTTGGGGCTTTTCCTTACCAGGGTGGGTGAGTGGGTTTGTTCCCAAATCCAGGACAAACCTCACTCTGGGTTGGGCATATGGGGTGATGAGGGGGGGAACTGGGGCTGCAGGTGGCCAGGCTGACTCCTCACTCAGGGGGTTTAAGCACCTGGAGATGCTGAGCTGGGCTTAGGGAAACCCTTCAGTGCAGGGAAGGCAGCAGCTCTGTGCAAAGCTCCACACAGTGCCCTGGCAACGAGGCCTTCCTCCTCCACCTCCTCCACTGCCTCCTCTTTCTCCTCCTCCTCTACCTGGAAACACTCAGCACAACCCCAGCACCATCCCTGCACTCAGCATCCAGCAGCTCCGACCCAGCACCCAGCACTGAGCAGCCCGGACCCAGTAGCTTAGCACCCAGCAGCCCAGAACCAGCAGCCCAGCACCCAACACTCTGCCAAGAGCCTGGCATAGGTCAGGCAGTGCCCGCCGGCAGGCAGGGAGCAGCAGATGGACAGACAGACAGACGGCTGCAGCGCAGCGAGGAACAGCTTGTGCAGATCAGCTCTGCCAGCGGAACCAGTGCGCCCAGTTAGCCACAATACGTTCTGTCCTGGGGCTGCCCATCTGTCAACGGTGCCAACCTGGGCAGGAGTCTGGCACCAGCACTTACTGGGGAGAACACCAACAGGTCGGGTACTGACGAGGTCCAGGCCGGGTGCTGGAGGGGGATGGATGGTTTAGGGTGACCCCAGGTGGGTTTCCCAAGGTTTTCCTGACCCCTGGGCAGAGTCGGACCCCCTAGGGGGTGGCCATGGGGAGGGGGTAGCAGTGCCAGCGGTGCCCAGGAGCAGCGGGGTGGCCCTCCCAGAGCCCTCAGGGGACGATGGAGGTGCAGCCCGGACCCACCCGACGTGGGACAGCCCCCGGATGAAGCCCCCTCCCCGCCGTCCATGATCCCCAAACCCGATGGTTTCCCCCCAAAGTCGGGGCTGGCGCAGCAGCCGCAGCAGCAGCCAGGCGGCACCTCATGGCTTAGCCAACACCCCCCCCTAGTGCCAGGGATCCTCCTCGGGCTGCCCGGGCTGGGGGCTGCACCCTGCGGGGGTCCTGGACCACGGACAGACCCCGTGTCCCCCCCCACCCCGCCCCAAACCCTGGGTGCAGACTCAGCGCCCATAACCGGGGTCTCGGTTCTCCCCGAACTCAGAGCCCTGCTCAGCCCCCTCCCCACCCTACGTCACTGGCTGTTTTGGGGGACACTCGATCATCCAGGGAAACAAACAGAGCCCCTCAGACCCCAGCTCTGCAGCCCCCTCCCCCAGCTCACAACCCCATGGTCCCCAGTCCCATAGACCTGCAGTAAACTGGGACCAGCAGCTCAGCTGAACAATTTGGGGGCACCCCAGCCCTCAGGGACCACCTTCCCTGCATCAGTTACCCCCAAATCCTCCCCATTAACAGCTGCTGAAGGACTCGATGACAGCAATGCAGCTCCCGTCAGCTCACAACCCCAAAACCCACAGCCCCACAGTCAACTGGGACCAGTAGCTCAGCTGAACAACTGGTGACTTTGTGGGGGAGTGTCTCAGCCCTTGGGGACACCCATCCCTGCACCAGTTACCCCCAAATTCCCCCCATCAATAGCTCTGGGTGACAGCGATTCAGCCCCATCTCCCTCTCCCAGCATCAGCACCGACCCCACAGCAGAACCCAAACCCCCTCCTCAGCACCCAGAGCATCACTTGGACCCCACTGGCACCATAGTGGGCAGAGTCCCCCATGGGCACCCCACTGCACTGTATTGCACCCTATTGGATCCCATTGCACCCCATTGCACCCCATTGTATTCTATTGTACCCCACTGCACCCTATTGGACCCCATTGCACCTCATTGTACCCCATTGCACCCTACTGCACCCCATTGTACCCCAGTGCATCCCACTGTGCTGTGGGAGCTCCTCAACGTGGAAAATGCAAGGGGGGAAAAACACCCCCAAATCCTAACCCCCCCCAAAAAGGGTGAGGTTTGGGTTTTTTCCTGTTTGGCCTGGAGGCACCCGAGTGGAATCGGCAGCGGGGAGGAGGGGTGGGGGGCAGCCCCCAGAGTTGGATCCACTTGGCTCAACCTGCCAGGGCTGACAGCTGGACGGAGACGGATTGGCAGCTCCCGAGGTGAAACATCCCCGGCCCGAGGCACGGAGCCGTGGAAAAGCCCCGCTTGGAGGGGTCTGGAATTTGGGATGTGGGGGGAAAACATCAGCCATTCCATATATTTAGGGTTTGGTTCGGTTCATTTTGTCTTATTTGATTTTATTTCACTTTATTTTTCTTTCACTTTAATTTTTTATGTGTATTTTAATTGAATTTCTTGTTTTCTTTGCTTTTACTGAATTTTGTTCTTTAAATTCTTTACATTATTTTTATTTGAGTATTTTTAGTTATTCTTGTGTTATTTTTTAAATGGTATTATTTACTAATTAGAAATTATTTTATTATTCCTTCCACTAATAATTGCATTCTATGCACTAAATGCCTTGATTGTCACCATTTAGTCAATCTGTTGTTTTCATCATTTATGCAATATCTCGTTTTCAGTGTTTATTAATCCCATACTTTTAATTATTTATTACATCTATAGAACATTTTCTTTTATGTTTTTAATTTATTCCTTTCATTAACTTCATTATTTATTAAATCTCTTCATTCAATGTATTGATCTGATTATTTATTAAATCTGTTCTTTTCATTCCCTATTACCCCCTACTGATTTCATTCTTTATCAAATCTATTTGGTTTCATGATTCATTGGATGTGTCAGGATCTAATGTGACACTTGTGGGGTCACCCAGCCACTCGTGGGGTCACCCAGCCACTCGTGGGGCCACCCATCTATTTGTAGGGTCACTAACCCACTTGTGTGGTCACACACACTTATGGGATCACCCCCTGATTTGTGGTGTCACCCATCTGTTTGTGGGGGTCACTCACGCCCTCGTGGGATCACCCACCCTCTCCTGGGGTGCTGCAGGCGAAGGCAGCCCGGGGCAGGGAGCGAAGCCCCTGGAGCTGTCAGCAGAGACGTTTTGTGGGGGTGGGAAGAGCCACCAGGAAGGCTCCAGCTGTCAGTGCCGGGAATCACTGATCCCTGACGGCTGTCTCCGGGGGCTGATAGGGCAGTGACCCCCATATCTGCGGTGCTGTCGGATGCCCTGGAGCTGCCCGGAGCTCATCACACACCCCCTCCCCACAGGGGCATCACTAGGGCAGCAACAGGCTGCTGCTCCCAGGTGGAGCGGGACTGGGGGTTCTGAACAGGGAAACTCGGACACATCCACTGGGCAAGATCCGGTGCTCCCAGTGGGGCGACAGAAGTGCCTCACTGGTCTCACTGGAGGGGTCTTACCGGACTCACTGGAGAAATCTCACTGGAAGGTCCTTACTGATCTCACTGGAGGCGTCTTACTGGAGGGTTCTTACTGGTCTCACCGGTCAAGCCCAGTTCCAGCTCCTAGTGCAGGGAACTGCCTGGTGCTCCCCCACTGCAGAGGGCACTGCCAGCTCAGGCTCTGCCAGGTCAGTGGGGAACTGCCCAGCCCTGGCACCTCTGGGACTGGTGATGCCATTCCAGGAGGTGCCATTCCCAAGCTGATGCCATTCGCAGGGTGATGCTGCAGCAAGGACAGTCCCAGGCAGGGCCATAACTGCTCCAACCACTCCAAACTCCATCCCAGATGTTTCCAGAAGCAGACCTTGAGGTGAGGTTGGAGCTTCCCAACCAGGTGCAGCTGTGGCTGCACCTTTCCCAGCCCTCCACCTCACCCAGAGAACCTGCTCTGGTGGCATCGCTGAGCCTGAAGACTGTAGAGTCATGGACTGGGGTGGATTGAGATGGAGCTCAGAGCTCTCCCAACACCAACCCCCTGCCAGGGGCAGCGACACCTCTCACCAGACCAGGGTGCCCACAGCCCCATCCAACCTGCCATTGGACACTGCCAGGGATGGAGCAACCACAACCTCCCTGGGCAACCTGTTCCAGGGCTTCAGCCCCCTCACAGTGAGAGGTTTCTGCCTCAGATCCCATCTCAATCTCCCTTCTTGCAGCTTGAACCCAGCCCCTTGTCCCACCACCAAAGTCCCTCAGAAAAAGTCCCTCTCCAGCTTCCCTGGAACCCCTTCAGGTGCTGAAAGCAGCTCTAAGGTCCCCCTGGAGCCTTCTCTTCTCCAGTCTCCTTGGACCACCTGTTCCAGGGCCTGACCTCCCTTGCAGGGAGGGGTTTCTATCTCAGATTTCACCTCAATCTCCCCTCTTTGAGCCTGTACCCAGCCCCTTGCCCTAAATCCCAGACTGGGTTGGGTGAGGAAGGATCTCAGAACTCCCCCAGCCCCAACTGTCAGTGACACCTCTAACCTGCCCAAAGTGCCCAGCAACCCACCCATCCTGACCTTGGACACTTCCTGGGGTGGATCCTGCCCACAGCAGAATCACAGCACCCCTTAGGGTGACAGAGGTGCCCATGAGCCTGTCCTGCTTTAGTGGAGAACCCAGCAGAGCAGGGTCATGGTTTGGACTTGACCATCTCAGGGACCTTTTCCAACCTGAACAATTCCATCACTCAACTCAGTTGATCCCAGCACCCTGCAGCCCCTACATGGGACCCCCAGCACCCACCTCCAGCACAACGGGGTTTACCCTTCTGCCACCAGCTCCCCCCGTGGCTGCGGGGTTCCCTCCCCCTCACGTCAAATCCACCCTGAGAAACCCAGCTTTGACTGCATCCAAGCTCCAACCTCCACCTGCCCAGGTCCCCAAGCCGGGGGCCCTTCAGCGCTGCAAAGACGTCAACTCCCCCAGGGCTTCATTATGTCTTACAGGGCCGATCTGATCCCCGATTATGGAATCATTAAACACTAAAATGTTCTCTGCGCCGTCCGGAGGGGCCCCCGGTTACCTTGTCTAAACACAGCGGCATCGTTTCCAACCGAGGAGCTGCTGCAGTCCCTGGAGCCTTCATTATAATCCCTGGATCTGGGCTGGGGTATCACGATGGGGAAACTCAGAGCCCTGGAACCCACTACCCCCCCCCTGGAACCCCCCAGAAACCCTAAGGAACCCCCCTGGCTGCTCCAAAACTGGGGGCCAAAAAAAACCCCCCACCTGACCATGCAGTGAGGATCTGATCTGCAGGAGGGGGCTGCCAGGATGGAACAAAAGGCGGTGGAGAAGCGGATGAAGGGAGGAAATTGGGGAGGGGGGGGCCGAGATCAGGGCTAGGTACGAGCCCAATTACTTTAATTGTGTGTAGGTGCCGTTTAGAGCTCAGTGGAGCGTCGCACATCAGCGTTCACCGCTCCGAGCACAACCAATTATGATGGAACATCCAGGGGCTGAGAGACAGCAAATAAACAAGTGGCCCAGCACCGGGATCTGCTGGCCACCCATTTGCAGCGACCAAACCAGGCATGGCTCCGGGGAAAAAGGAGTGGGGGGGTGAGAGAAGGGATCCCCCACACACATTCCTCAGGCTCCTCTCTCACCCCTCCACTTCACACCAGGATGGGGTGTGGGTGGCCCCACGGCAGCCAGCGGTGAGGGAGAGCGGCTGGGTTGGGGAAAAGGGGGAATGAAGACGTAAAGTGCAGTTTCGTGAGGGGTTTTGACACGAGATGTCAGAGCTGCTGGGGCTGGGTGTTCACAGTAAATAAGCAGCAGCAATTAGGGAGTGTAGGTGGTGCTGGGGCTGGGGAGGGGACAGACAGACACATCAGTCACGGGAGGATGAGGAGCAGTGACCTCAGGGCTATGCCTGCAGGGGCAGAGCAGCCTTTGGACCCTCCAGGAGTGGTCCTGTGGCTGCCACAGGGTCCCACTGACCCAGGCTGCCCAGGGCAGTGTTGGAGTCCCGATGGTGGGAGTGATGTGAGGTCCTGACACTTAGGGACAGAGTTTGGGGGTGACCTGACAGTGTCCAGTGAAGGCTGGACTCGAAGAGCTTCAAGGTCTCCTCCAACCAAAGAAAGTCTGGGATTCCAGGAAGCTGCCCCAAGGGGGTCTCTGAAAATGTCCTTCTTTGGGGAAGGTCCCCTTCCCCACGACTCATCAGCCCTATGTTGGGACAACACCAGCACCTGGCAGCTGGGGATGGGTCCTGGTGGTGCTGGATGTGGACTGGGAGCTCCTCAGGCAGCACTTTGCTGGTCAGTGACTCTGTCTCCATCCCAAGAGCATGAGGTATCTCCAGTGGAGACCCAGCTGCAGGTCCTGGAGCTGGTCTGGTTGCCAGCAAAGGGGTCTCAAAAAGTACCAGTTTGGTGCTGGGTTGAACACCTGAAACCCAAGGGATTGGACCCAGTGTCTGGTCCAGGGAGTCTGGTGGGATGGGAACCCCGAGTTCTGCCCCACAACCCCACGGCAGAGCCAGCTGGGGCTGGAGAAGGCTCCCAGCAGAAGCCAGAAGAGAGTTTGTTGGGATCTGAGCCCTCACCTACCCGGGTGAGAACCAACCCCCAGCTGAGTGTGGGGACCCACCAGGGATTCCCTGCTGAGTTCACACCCTACAGAAGGCTTTAGGGAGAGCCAAGCCCTTTGACCCCTTCTCCAGGCAGGAAGCCCAGGGCCAGCAGCCAACACCCTGCAGCACCTCCCAGCAGAGCAATCCATCACACCCCGAGCTCCAGCCCCTTCCATCCTCATCACCACCACCACCACGTCCATCACCTTCCTCCTCTTCCTCCCACCTTTGCCCTGCAATAACCGGCCCCAGCTCCCAGCCTGCGCCTTCCCCTTCCCTCCTCCTGCTTTCAAGCTCCCCCTCTGCTCGGAGAACTCTAATAGCAGTTTAGCCTCAGCATCTGCAAGTTCTCTGACACCAATAACCTCTGTCTTTGTGCTGCCTGGCTCAGACACAAAAAACCCTTCTACCTTTCAGCTCCGCAGCCGCCCGCCGGCCGTGGGGGCCGTTGTAAGCCCAGCCTTGATAAACCCGACTTCAGAGGCCTCATTAGAGCTCAGCCCCAGGAGCTGGACCCCGGGGGAGCGGGGCGCGGGGGAGCCCCCCATCTCCCGTTCCTATGGCGACCGAGGATGCCGATGTCGCAGCCCCAGGCGCTACTTTGGGTACTTCCAGATCAAACGGGCAGGGCAAGCGGTGCTGGGGAGAAATACAACCCAGCACAGGAAATTTAATGACTTGAGTTTAACAGCAGCACAGGCTGCGGCTCCCCTCGGCGCCCGCGGCAGGAGGAGGCGCAAACTCCGCCTCGTTGGGCTCCAACTTGGAATTTTTCGCTTTTTTGTTAAAGGTTTTGTCCTTTTCTCCCTTTAGTGCTCTCCCCCCCTCCTCCCTTCACCCGTGCCCTTGTCTTCTCCCCTTGGCTTTGGGAAACACCCCCAGCCCAGACCCCCGGCAGGGGGATGTCAGCTCCGTCCCACAGACTGAGATGGGGGAGGAAAAGGCTGATAGAACCCCCTATCTGACCCCAGCTCCCCAACCCCTCACAGGGGGTCAAAGCAGAGCCACATCCTGAGCTCCAACAGCCCAGGGAGCATCTTCTGCCTTTCCAATGTCCCCCCAAGACTGGGGGAAAGAAGGCTGGGAGGCAGCAGGGGTGCGATGGAGAACCCTCAGCATCCAGCTGCCTGGACGTCAGTGGGGACTGGATGTGAGCAGAGGGAGGGAAAAGGGAAAAGGATGATTTCTTGGCGGTTTTGTCTCTCGTCGCCGTCTCTTTTCTTCTCTGCTTTTTGATTTCCATCACCCTCCTCTCTCCCTCACTCTTTCCGCTCTAGAGCATTCCGTGCTTTGCTGGGGCATTAAGAGGCAGCATCTCAAACTGTTTAGTGAAGCATTAAAGGGGCATGAAAATACTCACAGTGCATCTGAGCGCTGAGAGCCCTGAAGCATCCTTGGGAAAAAAAATAAAAGAGAGAGGAAAAAAAAACGGGGGGGGGGAGAGAAAGGTGGAAAAAAAAAAAGAAAGAAAAGAGAGGAAAAAGAAAAAAGGAGAAAGAATAAAAAAGAAAAAAAAAAGAAGGGGGAAGAGAAGGAAAAAATTTAACAAAAGAAAAAAGGCGGGAAGAAAAGAGAAAAGAAAACATTAAATTAAGAGGAAAAAAGGGAAAGGGAAAAGGGGGGGAAGGGGGAAGCTTAAAAAAGCAAAAGTAAAGTACAAAAAAAGGGAAAAAGGAAGGAAAAGAAAAGGAAAAAGAAAAAGAGAAGGGGACAAGGGGGGGGAAAGCTAAAAAAACAGCACAAAAGGAGGGAGACCCAGGGCCCAA
>JAOXOE010030516.1:0-12982 GCA_028565055.1 Phoeniculus purpureus
GCTGCCGGTTACAGGAGCGGAAGGGAGCGGACCCGGCGAGGCCCCTTCGCTACCCCCCCACCACCCCTAGCAAGGGTGGTGGTGGGGGGAGAAACACGAGGCTGAAAGCCTGGCCTGCCCGCCCAGCGGGAAAAGGGGACCAGGACTTCGCTCCCTGGTCTTTTATATCGGCCCCGACCACACCCTTTAAGGTCACTTCCCCTGGGACAGGGGATCAGGGGAAGAGAAGCCTCTTAAAGCAACAGGACGTTTTAATTTTCAAACCACAATACTCGGGCAGCCACAGACATGACCCAGGCAGCACTCCCTTCCAGGGCAACACATTCGCTTAATGCTCCGTGTTGTCTTCCCATCAGAGTGCTGGAGGTTTTCCCTCCACTAATTTCCCTACTGTGTCTCATTTTTTCATGGTTCATTAACGTTTGTGCCATTTCTAATACACAGCTGTACTTACAGAGCAGGCTCTCCCACTCCAGCTTCCCTCTTCCATTCCCACTGGGCTCTCCAATTTCTCTCCGTACACTTAGGAATTAGAATCATTCAGTTTAGAAGAGACCTTGAAGATCATCGAGTCCAGCCATTAACCTGTCCCAAGCCCACAGCTAAACCCTGTCCCTAAGCTCCACATCTTCACGACGTTGGAACACAGCCAGGGATGGCAGCAAACAATAACAGCAAGGCAGTCTAAGGTGGACAGGATGAAATAGGATATCTCCATTTCATTTAGAATATGGCTTCCGATTAACTGCTGTGAGTAATTACCCGTGAAAAAAGTTAAGAGCAGTGATTCTCAACAGCAGGCTGCAAGAGGTACCTCAGATTTTGCCTGCGAGAAAAGGGTGATTTTTCTTTTGTATGAGTGAAGAAATCATGGCCATAAAGAACTTCACATCGGTTATTGCTAAAACAGCTGTTTCACTGCGGTGTGTGCTGTTTGGTAGTATTTTTCCAGGCTGTTGGATGTTGTGGTTGGGTGGCCTTCCCACCTGTTCCCCCCAAACCCAATGGAAAGTTCCCATTTCCATGGACAAGGGGACATTTACTCAGCTCCTCTGCACTGAGTTTTTCTCCAGCTGGGCTCTGCACATGGTCCCAGCACTTTGATCCTTGCCTAACATCTATAGAATAACTTGCCTGACTTCACAGAATCACAGAACATCAGGGATTAGAAGGGACCCTGAAAGATCATTCAGTCCAATCCTTCTGCCACAGCAGGATCCCATAGATCCAGTTGCACAGGACATGTCCAGGTGAGTTTTAAATGTCTTCAGAGAAGGAGAAGGAGGCTCCACAACCTCCCTGGGCAGCCCCTTCCAGGGCTCTGTCACCCTCACTGTTAAGAAGTTCATAGAGTCATAGAATCATTCAGGTTGGAAAAGACCCTTGAGATCACTGAGACAAACCATCAACCCTACTCTACAAATTCACCCCTAAACCACATTCCCCAACACTACCTCTAAGTGACTTTCAAACACATTCCAAGGATAAGAACTCAACCACTACCCTGGGCAGCCCATTCCAGTGCCTGACCACTCTCTCCAGGAAGAATTTCTTCCTGATCTCTACTTTAAACCTCCCCTGTTGAAGCTTGAAGCCCTTCCCTCTAGTTCTGTCGCTGATTACCTGTGAGAAGAGACCAGCCCCAACATCTCTACAACGTCCTTTCAGACAGTTGTAGAGAGCGATGAGGTGTCCCCTAAGCCTCCACCTGATTCAAACAAATCATCTGGCCTTTCTCCTTTTTCCTCCAACTGCCAAACACTCAACTGCCACAAAGCATCAGGTGAGTGTGGCACAGCCTGCCAGCACCCCACAGAACTAAAACAGCCTTAGGTTGAGACAGAGTTTACATTCAGGAAGATACTCGTTGCCCTACTGTTCCCCAGCTGCCGCCACCTGATGATAGTGTTGCTGGTGTGGATCCTGCCTCTCTTTCACTTTCCTACCGCTGCTTTTCTGCCAGGGAGTTATTGCTGACACCTCACTGCAGGTGTTGCACACTCAGTGAGGACCACACATGGGCTTTACCCCTCAGGAATCCCTCCCGTGCACATAAACCAAACTAGCCTTCTCCTCTGTTGGGCCAGTGCTGTTCATGAGCCACCTTCTTCTTCCTCATCCCCTTCGCACTGCTTGAAGTTACTTAAAAAAGGAGCAGCATGGCTGAAGTAATTCATCCCAAAAGACCCTGTGGACCAGGGGAGGCTCAGTGAAAAGCCCCTCACTCCCCTGTTTGTGCTCCGTGACATATCCCAGAGCCAAGGCTTCACACCTGCCCTCCTCTGGAACACTTTACAGGACAGTCTGCGTGGGAATGTACAGAGGATGATGGTGGCACCTATAGCCTCTGCAGAGCATGAGGCTGCTGGCATTAAGAAACCCTGCCCTTTCTTTCTGGGGAGGATGTTTTAACCAAGTTAATGATGCTGCTTAAATTAGGCATTTCCTAAGCCTGGGAATCTCCTGCTCAATTCATTGAGTTGAGGTTAGGGCCTCTTTTTCTTCCTTCCCTTGTTGCCCCCTTCGCTCTGATGCTGTGATGGCAGTGACCCTGAGCTGGCAGCAGCATCAGCATTACCCATGCCCCTGACCACTCTCCCTGGCTTTCTTGGTGCTGCCAGAAGCAGTACGTGTTGCTGCATCAGCTCAGCTTCATACAGTCTGTTGTGTGTGCAGAGTGCCCCTGTGAGCAAGATGTACCTCCACCAGGTCACAAAATGATGGCACCAGTGTGCACGGACAGCCACGATCTCAAAACCCGTGCAGAGGAGCAGTGTCTGTGGCTATGTCCTGATTTTCTACTTTCCTGATTCAACATGACTCTGCTGAGCACTGGCTGGGTATAACAAACACCCAGGGAATCACTGAACGCTGTGAATTAGATGGTCATTTAAAAGCCTCTAAGATCCTGACAGGACCCTGAGAGGATTGCTGCAAGTATTTTTTGCTGTCGTTACTGTACAAGAAACTGAGAGATCCTGTAGGTGGGATTCATTATGTGCAGCACATTATCCTGTGACACAGAGAAGAGACACGGGATCGTTCCCAAAATACCCTTCCCTACTGATAAATTGCAGCGAGCAGGTTTGAAGCTGCGCAGCGTGAAGGATAACCTACTTAGGGCGAACACGTGTGTGATGCTATCAGCAACATCGACGCTGTTACCAGACCTCATGATGGGCTTGAGGAAAGGGTTACATCGAATCACAATTTGCAGAGGCACAAGGGAGCCAGGAACCTCAGAGGAAAGTCACTTCACATTTCACCCAGGCTGGGCAATTCCCTCAGCTCCAGGATGTCCACACACTGCAGCCTTCCTCCTCGCACACAGTGGGAATATAAGAAACCAGGAAACTGAGGAGTGCTCTGTGCTCCAACGGATAGCAGAGGAGACCTGGTGTGTTTATGTGTGCTGGCATACACTTAAATCTGCGCAGCTCCTGCAGAGGAGGTGGCACAGAAGGGCTGGTGCCTCTTCTCGGGGAGAGGGTGTCTCTGTAGCCAGGCTGAGGACTGACCGCTGGCCAGGTCAGGGATTTTCACAGGGGAATTCAAGTCCATTCATCCCAACAGTGCCTGATGCAAGTTGGAGGGAGGAGGATGTGGAGGGACACCAAAGCAGCAGGAGGGCACCTCAGCAGTCAGACACTTCAGATGATCATTCAAGGTGGCAAGGGACACCTTGTTTGGCAATACTCTCACAGCAGGGACTTCTTTAGGGCACAAGTAGGTTAATTTATGAAAGGATCATGTGGAGCTTTCCGGGCTGAGGCAGGAGCACCAGCCAACTGATGTTTTCCAAGGCACTCAACCATTAACCAGCAATTTCCCCACCCTTCCCTGGATTCTGCAGCCCTCTGCTAAGCTCCAGTGCACATTGCTTCTGTGAGCACAGACCAGTATTTTAATTCTAGGTGCTCGAGGGTGTCACAAGTTTCATTTCAGTTGTTCTTACAGGCTGCCAGACCCTGGGTTGTCCATGGCACTTCAGAGAAGGCAGGAAACCTTGACACAAGGCACAAGCCACTCAGCACCTGAAATATCTGTAATATAAAGGAAATAAAGGGGAAAAAAAACCCTATAAAGCTGTAGAAGCTAAAAAAAGTAGCCAAAATCATGTCTGCTCCCCTCCTTGAGAAATGTTTAGTATGACGGATAGGTATGATGCTATACTGGTCTGGCGTGTGAATCCCCAGCGGATCCCACTAAGTGCATCTGCACTTGATAATGAAACCTGCCTGCACTCAGGGAATATCCTCTTCAGTCACAGCTAAGCAAACAACACATCTCTCTCTCTTCTGCAGCCAGCCCAGTGCCTTTTACCACACTTTGCAGTCTGCAGAGCAGCTGGGGGCACGTCTGTGTCTGGAAGCAGCAAGGGGTTATATAGAAATACATATATCTAATCAAACTTTTATTAACCCGTGGCCTTCCAGCTCAAAAGGACACGGTTGAATCAGTGATGATTTGTAATGCCTGCAGCTTCCTGACTGAGTAGAAAATCATTTGCAAACCATTCGATTTTCTGTGAGGCTTTTCATAATACGTCAGGCTCTCAGGCAGCTTGACAGCCAGCACGGAGCATGCAGCCGCTTGCAGGTTGCTGCCCAGAGGGGATGCCTGAGGCTGGCACAGGACCAGGCACTCGGAGCTGCACAGCACCTTCAGTGCCCATACATAGCCCACCCCAGCCAGGGAGGAGAACACAAAACACATGAGAGCTTCAGATTTCCAAGATGTTTCTGTTCCTTATTATTCAATCATTCGATCTCCAAAAGTTAGGCAGGGGATGTAAATCGTATTTGCAAATTATCCCTCATTCACCCCAGCCCAGCAGAGTCTCACCTGCCCCGAGGCTTCTTATTCACATCCTAGCTCCTCGTTTCCACCCTGGAATATCCAAGTGTCCCTCCTACTTCTATTCCTCTTTTTGCATTTCCTAGTACCACAGGACAGTGCCTTTGGGGTGCTGCAGGGAAGGCAGCACACTGCTCATCTTCTCTTGGGATGCACATCACAGCAGCTCCACCGTCGGAAGGATGGTGGCTTCTCTGGAGGTGACAGTCACCCCAAGGATCTGTGGGGCAGGGACAGAGCCAGAGCTGAGCTGTGTTAGGAGGGGATGGAGGACCTGAGGACCACAGAGAGATTTCTTCCAGGGAGACAGAAGCAGAGGTAAGGACCAACCATTTGGAAGCATGAAGACCCTTCCCAGCCATCCTGTTTGTAATGGTGACAGGTGAGTTGTCTATGAGGTAGCACAACCAGGATGGTGGGGGAGAGAGGGAAAACAGCTGCTTAGATTTTTTTTTTTCCCCTCATGCAGAGGTGAGTATGCGACACGGTGTCTCCCACTTTTGCTTTGAAAGTGGTGGCTCACACAGGTGCTGAAAGCTTTCTGCTGCAGACCTTGTCTTGGCTACAGCCCAGCGCTTTTGGTCAATAGTGCTCGCTACTGTGTCTGCCCTCTGCCTATCTGCCTTTCTCCTGAAGCTTTTCCTCTCTTCTGACTCCAGTTACAGAACCACAGAATCACAAAATCACTGAGGCTGGAAAAGCCCTCTGAGCTCATCTAGCCCAGCCCAGGACCTAACATCACTACAATCAGCTAAACCAGGGCACTAAGGGCCACAGCCAGTCTGTCCTTAAACACCTCCAGGGATAGAGACTCCACCACTGCCCTGGGCAGGCCAGTCCAGGGTCTGATCACCCTTTCCCTGAGCAAGGGCTTCCTAACGTCCAACCTAATTGCCCCAGCAGCTTCAAGCCCTGACCTCTCGTCCTGGCGCTGGCTGCCTGGGAGAAGAGCCTGACCCCCACCTGACTACAACCTCCCTTCAGGTACTTATAGAGTGGTAAGTTTCCCCTTGAACAAGTTGCCATGTTCCACTCCAATCTACTTTGTCAGCAGCTTGGTCTTCCTAAGGGTGCTGGAGGCTCTGCCCAGCTCTTCCCAACCCCTGACAAGCACCACACCTGGAAAGCAGAAACTAACCTGCCCAAGCTCTGACCCTTGTCAGCCGCTCTCTCCCCAACACCTACTGCTGTCAGCTCCTGTTCTGCTTCCCAGCTCATAAACTCAAAGCCATGACACTGGCCAGCAAGCTCTGGTCACAGTGGTGAAGCACACACAACACGTCTGGAGGAGATGGTGTAAAGTCCAAGCCCTTCAGCCCTCTGGTTGGCACTGACCTCAGGCTCTGAGCGCAGTGCAAGGTTTCACTGTCTCACGGGTCCCAGTGCAGTGCTTGCACCACCTGAATCTCCCAGCAAGTGACTCCTGTGGACAAATACGGGGTTGGATGAACCAGTTACAGCATCCACAGCTCAATAAAAGAGAGCGGGCAGAAACACCAGGTAGATTTCACCTTCTTTGCGAAGGCAGAGCAAAGGTTGCTGGCGCACAGCAGGTGGATGTAGCAAACACAAACGCTTTTCTATTACTGCTGGATGAAGCTAAGTGCAAACAATCAAATGTCCTTCCCTATTTTCTGTGTCTCCCTCTGCGACGCTGATAGAGAGGATCCAAACGTTTCCAAGCAGGCAGTGCCTATCTGCAGCAGGCAGACAATTTCCAAATGTATTAGCAACACAGAGTCAATAGACAAATAGCAGCCCAGCATCTCATCCAATTTTCGAATGTAAATAACGGGACCTCTTTTAATTTGAAAGGCTGCAGCAGGGAATAAAGTGAACCCTGGAAAATACACACAGCCATGGCCGCTGGTCAGAACACATTCGCTTCAGGCAAGCCCGTCACTTTCCCCTCTGGCTGCTGTGCCACAGTGCAGAGACAATCTGGTGGTCTTGTGCATGAAAAGAGGGCTGAGCACCCCCCGACAGCTTCATCATGTGATGGAGAGCACAGTGAAGCCTCTGCCCACTCACAGGATGCTGCAGCATGAGGCCCTGACCCACCTCGCTTCTCCTGCAGTGGCTCCACTGTAGGGGAGAGAGCATTGAAGTGAGGCACTGTCAGTGCAGCAGGTAGCCAGCCGCAACGTTTTGCCTTTCCCAGAGACCCTTTCTGCTCCTCACCTTTGGCCTCACAAGCAGGAACACCTAACAGCCCAGCCCAGCACCAGCACGGATAAGGCAGCCATGGGCAGAGCAGGATGGGGGGGTGAAGCATCTGCCCCCTCCACAGCAATGACAAGGAGGAAGGAACTAGCAAGAAACCTTGAGGGAATCCTGTAGAGGATGGGGGAGGAATGATGCGTCTAGGAAAAATCCTCTGGGGGTTTGTCAGTGTAACTGAGAGCAGAATTATCCCCTTGTCTATACTGCCATTGTACAACTGCTGCAGGGAGCACTCCTGCAATCTTATCTCCAGCAGCACAAGCCAGCTTGCAGTGAAACCCTGAGAGGAAGGGACATGCCGCAGCTGCAGCCCAGACAAGGCAGATGGACAGCCTGTGAGGCTGTTCTCACTCTTGCTGGGTGCGGGGCTGCTCCCGCCAGCCACAAATCCTGAGGGAATGTCGGGGGTTCTCCTGCCAAGCCAGGAAAATGGGTCTGAGCAAGACCGGCAGTAACAAACTCTGCCTGTTCAAAGGAGGAGACCAACCAGGCAGATTATGTCGTGCATACACCAGCTGGTCTCCAGTGAACACACAGGGAATGGGCAGGTTTAGCCCAGTTGAGCGAGTTCATCCTGGTGCTCCTTGTTCTACTTTGTGCTCTCCACGAAGGACAGCTGTTCACTCCTTTTCTGAACCCCAGTGCACGCGATGGGGAAAACGCTGGAGGTGCTAAGCATCACTCTGCTGGATTCCAGAGGTCAGCCACGCTCTCCAGCCCATTAAAAGAAACCTAACTCTGGAAATGAGAGGTGATATGTGCTTTAAAGCCCAGCACTTCCCAAGGTGAATCTGGTGTGTTGGTGGAGATGGGATACTGCTGGTGAGGAGAAGCTGCTTTTGGAAGCCACTGGCAATGCCAGGAGGGCTGGTGGAGATCTTCCCAACCATAAACCTTTGCAGCTGAGCCGTGGGACAAGGCTGGGTTTTGCTCCTCTGCAACAGCCATGTTACAGGAGGTTGCACAGAAGAAGGGAGGGTTCAGGGCTCACAGGGAGCTGTGAAAGCCTGCAGTGGTGACACTGCCTGCAGTGTAAGAGGAGCGATGCTGTAGCTAAGATGATCCAAGCATATAAAGAAGGCAAGACTTGCAGTCCCTTTCATTACAGTAGCTGATTTGGGTGGGAGAAATAGAAAAGATTTCAGGGGCCCATGACTCTGAGGCTTGTTTACCTAAAGGCTACTCTGTGTTTGTCGTTTTTTTTGTCCCAGGCTCATGAAAATACACTGGAAAGAAACTGGAGAGAAAGTCTGATGAGGAGAGGCTGATGGACCTAGGCATGTTTAGCCTGGAGAAGAAGAGACTCAGGGGGTCCTTCTCCCTCTCTGCAACTCCGTGAAGGGAGGTTGTAGTCAAGTGGGGATCGGGCTCTTCTCCCAGGCAACCAGCACCAGGAAGAGAGGACAGGGCTTGAAGTTGCCAGGGGAGGGTTAGGTTAGATGTTAGGAAGCCCTTGCTCAGGGAAAGGGTGATCAGACCCTGGAACAGACTGTCTAGGGCAGTGGTGGAGTCCCCATCCCTGGAGGTGTTTAAGGACAGCCTGGCTGTGGCCCTTAGAGTCATAGAATCATTAGGGATTGGAAGGGACCTTGAAAGATCAGCTAGTCCAATCCCCCAGCCACAGGAGGACCACCTAGACCAAGTCACACAGGAACACATCCAGGCGGATCTTGAATGTCTCCAGTGAAGGAGACTCCACAACTCCCCTGTGCAGCCTGTTCCAGTGCTCTGTCTCCCTCACCAGGAAGAAGTTCCTTCTGATATTTATGTGGAACCTCCTGTGTTCCAACTTGCACCCATTGCCCCTTGTCCTATCACTAGATGACACTGAGAAGAGCCTGGCTCCATCCTCCCGACACCCACCCTTCACATTGTTATAAACATTAATGAGGTCAGCTCTCAGCCTCCTCGAAGCTAAAGAGACTCAGCTCCCTCAGCTTCTCATAAGGGAGGTCCTCCACTTCCTTCATCATCCTCGTTGCTCTATGCTGGACTCCCTTCAGCAGCTCCACATCCCTCTTGAACTCAGAGGCCCAGAACTGGACACAATACTCCAGATGTGGTCTCATTAGGGTAGACGGGGAGAAGAACCTCTCTTGATCTGCTAACCACCCCACTTCTGATCCACCACAGGATGCTGTAGGCCCTCTTGGCCATAAGGGCACAGTGCTGGCTCATGGTCATCCTGCTGTCCATTAGGACCCCCAGTGTACTCCTTTCTCCTACGCTGCTCTCCAACAGGTCAGTCCCCAACCTATCCTGGTACCTGGGGTTGTTCTTGCCCAGATTCAAGACTCTACACCTACCCTTGTTATACTTCATTAAATTTCTCTCTGTCCAGCTCTTCAGCCTGTCCAGGTCTCGCTGAAAGGCAGCACAGCCTGCTGGGTTGTCAACGACATCAGCAAACTTGCTGACAGTACATCCTAATCCCTCATCCAAGTCATTAATGAATAGATTGAATAGGACTGGTCCCAGTACCAACCCTTGGGTTCTCCAATACATACAGGCCTCCCACTACACTCTGTCCCGCTAACCACTACTCTCTGGCTTCTATCCTGCAGCAGTTCACCATCAACCTCGCTACCCAATCATCCAGTCCACACTGCCTCGGTTTGGCAACAAGGATGCTGTGTGAGACTGTGTCAAATGCCCTACTGAAGTCAAGATAGACTACACTACATCCACCACTCTACCATCATCTATCTACCTGGTTATGCCCTCATAAAAGGCTCTCAGGTTGGTCAAGCATGACTTCCCCTTGGTGAAGCCATGCTGACCGTCCCTAATGACCCTCCTGTCCTTGATGTGACTGGAGACAGCATCCAGGACAAATTGTTCCATCATCTTTCCTGGGATGGAGGTGAGGCTGACTGGTCTATAGTTACCTGGGTCTTCCTTCTTACCCTTTTTGAAGATTGGAGTGACATTTGCTATCCTCCAGTCCCTCAGCACCTCTCCTGATCCCCATGACTTAACAAAGATGATGGAGAGTGGCCTAGGAATGACTTCTGCTGTCTCCCTTAGCACATGCAGGTGCATCCAATCTGGGCCCATGGATTTATGTACATCCAGTTTGCTCAACTTATTCCTATCCCAGTCCTCATCAACCAAGGCAAACTCCTCTCTTGCCTCGACTTCCTCTGGAGCCTCAGCAGTCTGGGGCTTGATATCAGGACAGGTCCCAGAAGTATAGACAGAGGCAAAGAAGGTGTTCAGTATCTCTGCTTTCTCTGTATCACCTGTCTTCAGGGCACCCACTTCATTCAGCAGGGGACTACACTGCCTCTAGTTTTAGTTTTAATGTATTTGAAAAAGCCCTTTTTGTTGCCCTTGACCTCTCTTGCAAAGTTTAATTTCAAGGAGGCCTTGGCTTTCCTAGTTGCATCCCTACATTCTCTCACCATAGCCTTATAATCACCCCAAGTGGCCATTACCTCCTTCCATGACCTATTGACTTTCTTCTTCTTCATTTTGCCCAGCAGCTCCCTGTTTAACCACACAGGTCTTCTGGCTCTCTTCCTTGACTTCTTTCCTGTTGGGATGCTCTTATGTTGTGTTTCAAAGAATCAAGTTCTTTGAATGTTAACCAGCTACTCTGAGCCCCTCTACCTGCCAGTACCCCGTCCCATGGGATTTCCCCTAGCAATTGCTTGAAAAGGCCAAAGTTGGCCCTCCTGAAGTCCAGGGAGGACTATTACAGTGCACTATGTTAATTTTTCCCTTGATGTAGACATATGGTGATGGCCTTGTCTCCACAGGCTCGGCTGTCTTTATGATTGTCAATGGACTTCTGCCTGCTCAGCTGTTTCTCTTTTTCCTTATGTATTTAACTTACAAATTATTATGGTAAGTTTTTATGATCAGTGTCTGATTGTCTGATGCTGCTGTGGTGCCATTTATGCCCTACTTGCATTTCTATTTTCTCCCAACAGCAATGAGGAAGGATTATGTACAATGTGTGTAACTTCTTTTGAAGTTATTGCTGAGGTGACCCAAACATGTTGCCAGTATTGATGTGAGATGAGGGTATAGGCTGGGGACGAAGAGCAAAATTACATCTTTCCTAAATTAGAAAATCCCACCTCAAAGGCATAAGTCATTCTGTGTGGAATACAAACTAAAATGCATTCCCACAGATTCTAAGTGTATCAAGATGTGGGGTTGCAGGATGATTTATTACAAGTTTTGTAAGAAGAAATGTCAGATTTGACCAGTGTCTTGTAACAGCAAGAGTAGGGCTCCCAAATCACAGTAGTCCAAACACGTTTTCTGTCTGCTTCTTGTTGATGAATAATAAGAACTTTTTACTCCAAGTAAGGACTGTATGCATAGAAAATGGTGCCCAAACAACATCTGTATAGGTAGACGAGCCATAAAAAAGTGATGTGAACCTTCAAAGGCTTCCTCCTGTCCTGGCCAAAAAGTGTTGTACTACTGTAAAGGTCATCACAACTGCAGACTGTGTCAGCAAAATGCAGGCTACTCATCGAGTTAGCTGATGGCACAGAAAGCAAAGACTCAAGCAATTAAATTCTGTTATCTATTCAATTAATTTATTAGGTGGCAATCTAGCAATCAAATGCTGCCATGCCAAATTTTAGCTGTCGGGTTAACAAAAGACAGCTTGCTGAATTCTCCTGCATTTCAGATCCTCTGGCAAGTTGTAGATCAAAGCACCAAGTGCAGGTTTGGAGCCAACAGATAATTTATGAAGCCAGTGTGTAACAACAGAACTTCATGAAGGATGTAGAGAGACAGTGCCTATGGTTGTATTTTCTTTTTACGTTATTAGAGTGCGTCATGAAATGTGTGAAAGTCACAGTTCTGGAGAATATTTTAATTTTTCCCCAAATACGAATTCTTTTTTCATTTACTTTCTTTCAAAAAGCTAGAAAATGTTGAAAACAATTGAAACCCCTTGAAATCTAATGAAAAGACTAGAGTATGTTTTTCAATACAGACTCACGCACTCAGACATAGAATCATAGAATGCATTGGGCTGGAAGAGAACTTCGGAGAAGTTGGACTACATGACTTCTGCACTGAGCAAGGATGTTCTCCACTAGACCGGGTTGCTCAGAGACCTGACCAACCTGACCTAGTGGCCATGGAGGTGTTTTAGTTGTCATGTAGGTACTTGGTTGACAGTTGCACTTGATGGTCTTAGAGATCCTTTACAACCTTAATAATCCTGTGATTCTATCATAAAGCAATCCACCATGAAAGTGACTCAGCTTTAGAAGCTGTCAACAAAATGATTGCCATTAATAATCACGGCACTGTACTGCAAATTCATGTCAGTTACTACTACCGGTAGTAAAACCTATAAAAATTGGAAGGGAATTATTTTCACAAAGTTCCATTTTACAATAAGGAATCATCTCTAAAATTTCGGAAACTGTACCAAAATAAAAGCTATTTGGAAGTTATGTAGGAAAAGCAGGTAAGAGAACATCAGTGACATAAATCAAAATATCTAATTTTCATTCTGAAATGGAATTTTTCTGGTTCACTGAAATGCAGCCAAAATGCATTTTGAAAACCCATGCATGCAAGCAATAATAACAGTTACCACTTTGAACGCAGAACTGGATGCTAAAAACATCAAACCCAAAAACCAGAATGATTTTCTGCATTTATGAGATTAACAACTGAAATAGAATCATAGAATCATAGAATCATTAGGGTTTGGAAGGGACCTCAAAAGATCATCCAGTCCAAACCCCCTGCCAAAGCAGGATCACCTAGACCAAGTCGCACATCCACATGTGGGCTTTAAATGTCTCGAGCGAAGAGAAGACACATCCAGGTGGGCTTTAAATGTCTCCAGTGAAGGAGACTCCATAACTCCCCTGGGCAGCCTGTTCCAGTGCTCTGTCACCCTCACTGGGAAGAAGTT
>JAOXOE010030517.1:0-12982 GCA_028565055.1 Phoeniculus purpureus
AGGGGAAGGATAACCTCCCTCGACCTGCTGGCCACACCATTCCTGATGCAGGCCAGGATGCCATTGGCCCTCTTGGCCGCCTGGGCACACTGCTGACTCATGTTAAGTTTGCTGTCCACAACTGCACAACTGTGGCTGTGTTTGAACTGTTCAATCTGCTCTTGCAATCCAGAAATATGCACCCATGAAATATTAAAACCTTTCCCTTATTGTAGTGCATGGGAGATGACCGAGAGGCCCTTTTTTTCCTATTGAAAAAATACCACAAGAAGGTTTTTACTGACTGGGGGCATCAATGCGTGAGATACTGTGTTTCTGCATTTTTCCATCTCTTTTAGAAGAGTAGAAACCACCACTGGTTTGCATTTTTTGCTGAGCTTCATTTCTGCTCCAGGGCATGCGCAGTGGTTGGGTCTGTGACCCTAATCAGCTGACCTGCAATGTGACTCCTTCTAGACAAGCAAGTGGAGTATTCACTGCCAAATACTTCTGTCTCCCATTATCTGTCCTGCATGTTCAGAGGTCACAGGAAGCAAATTATTTGAATCTTTTTGTTTCCGTTCATTGCAGATAAACTCTGATGTTCGCAGTAGCTGTATTTCCCCTGCCACAATACAGTATTGTCAGTGTGAAGCCAAATGATGATGCAGAGCTGTTCATCTTTAGTCTAACATTTCAGAGGTCTCCAGTCTGGAGAATACAGATGGTTGCAAGTTTTCTGGTGAGAATATGTTGAGGGTTTTTTAGAATTCAGAAATGATGACTCACAAAAACTAAAACTTTATCTCATGGGAACATACCAGCTTTGCTATGAAAATCATTAGCTTCTCAGGTCCAGGAACTAAATTTGGTCAAAAATGTCAGGCATTTCAGCAGAAACAGCCATGTCTTGGATACAGATTTCAACAGCAACTGCAGAAACCTTGATATTTCTCGGTTTGACAGAAAAATCTTGACCTTCTGCCTCCCAGGCAACTTACTACTCATCTGCTGGCTGAAAGACTAATGATTTCTCTCTGTCACGTTCTTACATCAAAGATTTTGACCATACTTCGCTCTATCCCAACACAGAGACGGAAAAAACCTATAAAAACATTTGTGGGATAATTTTCTTTTCAGATGTCCTGGAGGCTGAATATAATTTCTGAAATACATGAAGAATTATTTTTTCTTTTTTATTCGATTTGCACTAGTGCACAGGTTAGTAATAAAACCAGTGTCACTCCGTGCACAAAGTATGGATCTGGCATACAAGAGAAGCAGTTTCGGTCCTTTCCCCTATCCTGTCACAGGTTACTTGGCATCACTGATAATCTGACAAACATTTTCAGCAGCATCTGCACCACTCCCATTTACAAGGAAGCAGTTCTTTCAGCAGTCCGTTCCCACAGCTGTCTGTCCCCAGTGGCTGCGCCCCGGTTTGCCAATGTCTGTAGAGCCATCTCTGATGCATCACCAGCCAGGGGAGCTGCGCTGAACTCAAATGACCTGGCTGGTTTTAATCCAGGTACTTCCTCTTGCTGATCAACCATGTGACTGCACACTTGCTGGTGCTGGCATGACCATTGGGATGGCACAGGGACAGGAACAAGCAACAGGAGGCATGGGAAGGCTGCCAAAGCCAAGTTCATAGGGATATGTCCTCAGTTTTTCTTGTGCAACAGTAATAGCAGTTATTTGTCATAGAGAAACACTAAACCCATGGAAGAAAACAGTTTAATATCTATGTAGTCATAAATCTGCTCATTAAGATTTTTTAGGCATTTGTGTGCTTGAGTAGATGCAGTAGATGACTTTGAGTATTTTACTGGCAGCTGTTCATCAAGATATGCATCCGTTCATTGTGGGTGGAATTTTTGTTAGGATTTAAGCCCCTTCGACTCTTCTGAAAATATTTCCTTCCACCCTTCTGTCTAATCTGCTGTCAGCATAGCAGAAAACCTATTAGTTAAGGACTGAGACCTTTTATAATCATCTTCCCAAACTGCAGAATGCAGCTGCCATTACTGTTCATTGGGATGAGCCCAGCACAAGGTGCTGCTGGTCATCTGGAGCATCAGCCTCTGAGTGCGTGTGAGTAGGAGATGCTTAGGCTTCAGTCTAGGAAGGATGAAGCTGTCTCATGAGACAAGAGCATGGTTATCCCCTGTAATGTAGCATTCAGGGTTCAGCTGCTTGTGGCACTCCACGTGCAACTTGAGTAATAATTAAAAGAACTGAGAAAGCATCCTGCCTGTCACGTCTGTCTTCTGTGCTGCTAATACACCACTAATGCACATCTTGTCTGGTGGCAAACTAGAATGTAACTGAAGATGGTGCCTTGGGTCGACTACTATGAGTTGATGAGTGTGCTACACTATTCAGTATCTAAATCTATATATTTGCTGTCGGTGGGTTAGAATTCTCATGGCTTAGACAAGCATACTCTTTGCTGGGTAAAAAAAGCCTGGCTAGATGGCTGAGCCCAAAGAGTGGTGGTGAATGAAGTCAAATCCAGTTGGTAGCTGGTCACAAGTGGCAATGATAGGGGCAAGGAGATCAAGTGCACCGTCAGTAAGTTTACAGAAAACACTAAGGTGGGTGGGAGTGTTAATGTGCAGCAGAGGGATCTAGACGGGGTGGATCAATGCGCCAAGGCCAGGGTACAAGCTTCAGTGCCAGGTCCTACATTTGGTTCACAACAATCCCATGGAATGCTACAGACTTGGGAATGAGTGTCTGGAAAAGTTCCCACCAGAGAAGAACCTGGGAGTCTGAGTATGAGCCAGCAGTGTGCCCAGGTAGCCAAGGCCAGCAGCATCCTGGTTTGTATCAGTATACAGTGTTGCCAGCAGGAGCAGGGAAGTTACTGTCTCTCTGCACTTGTCGGGGTTGAGGCTGCACCCTGATTGTTTGGTTCCGTTTTGGGCTCCTCACTACAAAGAGGCCATGATGTGTGCACTGTTTGTACACTGTACACTTACTGCATACATTGTGGAGACCAGCAAAGGTCAAAGGGCAAAAGAGTATGAACCATCAGCCTGCTGGTGCTGGGACTGCTAATCCAGAAGCTGTAGGGTCTGTATGGTCCAAGCCCCACCGTTCTTGCAGGGCAGGAGTCCCTCCAGGGCCTCGGGAGGTGTGTGCTGCTGCTTACTTTCCTCTTGGGTATCCTATATGGTAGCACATATAGTGCCATTTGAACATGCCTTCCTCTTTTCTTCCCAGGGAATGGCTTTTACACTTCAAGAAAGGCTGCAGCTGGGAATTCATGGACTCCTTCCTCCTTGCTTCTTGAGCCAAGATGTTCAAGTTCTCCGTGTGATGAAAAACTTTGAGAACAAATCTAATGATCTAGACAAGTAGGTCAAACCCAGCTTATTTCCTCCTCTTTCTGCCTTTAATTTTCAGTTCTTTAAAGCCACCAGGAAGACTTTACAATCTTGCTTCAAGGCCCACGGTTTTCCCTTAGTCACTTTTTTCCAGCTGTCCGTGTTCTCTAGCATGAGGAGTGTCTGTTCTGGCCTGTCCTCTTGTGTTACATGCCATCCCAGTCCCAAAATAGCACTGGCACTGCTTTTGGTTTTATTGCTGCATTGCTGGAGAGCTCTGTGTTAGCTGAACAATCCAGTGTACTTTCAAAAAGACAGTGCCTGCCCCAGAGCACTGGAAGCAGAGTGCATGTACCCATCTGTATGTTCATCAACGCATTCAGTAACTGGATAGTGGGTAGAAGAATGGCAAGAACTTGCCAACTGATAGAAAATAAAATGTAAAAACAGAAACAACAGTGTGTATTGACTGATTTTGCTGTTCTTGAGCTTTCATTGCATCACTGTTGTTCATCAGGGTCATTGACGGAAGACAGTGCATGACTTTTGTTGTGGTGGATGGACAGCAGGGTTGCATCTCCATCTGTCTCAGCTGCCACTGATCTGGAGTCTGCAATAGCATTGTCTTTTCTGTGTTACAATCGCCTGTGTCAGTCTTGCAAATTATGTACTGTGGGCAGAGTGTGATGCCTTTTTGAAGCCTTGCTGCAAGATTGGATGCTGATGGCAAAAGGGGTCATTTGTCACGATGCTAATACGAGCTTCTCAGACAGAAAATCGTTTGCAATCTTTGTTTATTTGTATGGGGTTTTTTATTATTCTGACTTCAATTTGGCAAGCTCAAGTTTAAGTCTGAGTAGCCCTAAGAATGCAAAGCTGATTGGACCTTTCCGTTTTCTAAATTAATAAGTTTGTCTTTTTTCAAAGACCGAATTTGGCTATGCTTTTGATTTTAGTGATTAAGTAATTGAGGTGATGGAAAGAGTGGTCTTGTGGAAACCGTTCAGGAAAGGCAGTGCTTTGAAACATGCGTATTGTCATTTGCATATATGAGTATCTCATCTTCTGGCTTGCGTAATACGTGTTTATAATAAAACCGGTATCCTGCCCTGTCCCAGGTAGCCCTGAAGTTTACTTTGAACTTTTCCATTGCCTTTGTTTTGAATGCAAGTTCCAAAATTCTGTGGTTAGTCGTGGGTCTGACTTTCAGCCCCAGGGAGTCTGTATGAGATGTCAGTGACAGTGGTGGAGGTGGTCTGGTCCTCTGGGAAATTTTGCTCCAAGTATCTGCTGATGATGGAGCACTGAGGAGTGTCAGGGGTTGGGAGAATTGAGAACACACTGAGTGAGCCGTCTACTACTTATAATGAAGTTGCCAACAAGCCTAAATACTGACACGTGTCTGGTTTGTTTCAAGGTATATTGTTCTTATGACACTACAAGACAGAAATGAGAAGCTTTTTTACCGAGTGCTGACTTCTGACATCGAGAGATTCATGCCCATTGTTTACACACCAACTGTTGGTCTGGCTTGTCAGCAGTATGGTTTGGCTTTCAGGAGACCACGGTGAGTGAAGAATGTTCTTCACCATTTTTCTAATCCTGTGTGAATGTTTCGTCTGTATTGAGAGTTGATCTTTATGTGGGTGGCCCGGAACTTCATCAGAAGATGAAACCGGCAAGCAACTTTGTGTGTGTACATTTGATGATGATGGTCTGGGGAGTCACGAATAGCTCTGTCTTCTTCCTTTAACCAGCAAACAGAGTGGTTTTATTCTCACAGTGCTGTACTGGCTGTGCAGCTTAGCTCAACAAAATTGTCTGAGCTTAGGGCTCCAGCCCTCCCCATCTGCTGTTTCAGGAGCACTGAGTGCCTTCTGCAGCGCTGGCATTTTGTGGTTGTTGGGGTTTGGATACCTCGTGCTGATTTTGAGCTTGTGTTTGCACTTACACAAACTGGCCCACAGGAGGTGATGCTCTGCTTCAGTGCCTTCCTTGTTGCTCAGAACAGTGACTGTAAATTCACACAACATTAAATACTGCACTGTGTTGGGAGGCCCTGTTCTGCATGATTCTTTTCAATTATTGATGTTTAGATAAAGCCCTCATTAGCATTCTGAAATACATTTTAGTCCTGGCCTGAAAATTCGATGGCAAAGTTCAGTTTTCTTTGCAAGCTTTTTATTGTTTAGTCCCTCAACATTTTAGGTTTTGCTTTAGAAATGTACAAAGTTAAGGAATGGGATCATTCCATTTTTAAAGCATTTCTCAAGCATGCTGGTTAACAGCAATTTCAGCTGGTAATAGTGTCATAGGTGAGGAAACTGAGGCAGGTTCTACTAATGGAGTGAAGGCCACAGACAACCCCTGAGGCAGACCTTGAACGTGCAAGAGTTGTATAGACAGATCATGAAGGACATATTTTGGATAGGATTATCTCGACAAACATGCTTGCATCCTGCTTGTCATTAAAATTTCTAGTTAAGCCACTGTATTCCTGTACAGCATGATTGCTTTTTGGCTCGTATTTATCCCAGATAATTGTGTTCTGACACCCAGCTTCTGGATCTGCTGGGCTGTGGTGAAATCATCCATTCAGTCAAGCCTCAGTCATACTCCCTCTTGCTCCTCACTGTGTATATGGAAACCAGAGAAGGAATTTCTTAATGGGTAAAGGGAGGGCACTTGCATCTTCTGAGCAGGAGCGAAAGGTAGCAGAGATGGGAGAGCCCAGACCCTCTCTGCAGGTGTTGAGCTGTAAGCACTGTCAGGTGTGGAGGACTGCAGTTCTGGTTCTTAGCTAATCAAAATACACAGCAGCCCTTCCTGGCCACTGTGTATTTGCCTTCAGAGTGGCTTTACCTTGCTAGAAGTTAAAACAGTATCTGAGAGCTTTACTTCTTTTATTTTCCATCCCTTATGTTTATCCTCAGGAAAGCAGGGGCGTCTTTCCATATACTGGCCTCTTTCTGCTGTTGTTGCTTTTGGAGGATTTCCCTTCCTGTGTCTCACTTCTTTCTCATGTTTTACACCTACAGTACTTTACCAATGTGGTACATCTGTTCTTGTAGTCTCACAGGTTTGCTGTTGAACTTGAGCTTGGACCTGTTCTGGATTCCACAGGAAAGGGCAAACTATTGTGCCCTTAGTACAATGAATTTCCTCTAGTGGGGAATTCCCTGAAGACTGTGATGGGTTAGGTTTTAGAGCCCAGAAAAACTGATGTATCTCCCAAACCACTCCCCTCTGGAACAGAAATGTGGGGTAAAGTACCAGGGGGACCCTAGTACCAGAGGGACAATCTGGAAGTGGGAGAGTGGCTACAGGAGGAGAGAGGACGCACAGCCCAGCGCTCTGATCCTGCCTAGCTAGCCTACCTCCTCCTGTGAGATGCTCTTTACTCTCTCTGTGGTGCTAGTTAAGCTCTTACCAACTGTTGGTGGTAGATTGGGAGGGAATTTTGCGCTTGTGTTTTTGCCTTCAACCAGTTCTAAGTGCGGCTCCGTTTTTCGTGAGGGGAAAGAGGGCTGCAGGGGGTTGGCTCTGCAGTCGGCTGCTGGGTGAACGCCAACAGAGCGGAGCGCCGTCATGGTCCCGATCACCGAACGCCGGGTACGCCCACGGGAAAGGCATGGAACTAGCCTGCACCATTTTTCCTTCCTTCTTTCTCTTCCGGCGCCGTGCGGATGCAGAAGCAGCGAGGCGTGAGCACCTGTTGCTGCCGCCCTGTGGCAAGTGCCCCCTACCATCTGGAGGCCAGAACTCATTCAGTTGCCTTTTGTACATAATTCTTCCCTTACACCGTCTCCCTAAGTTTCCCTTTTCTTTATTGTGAAGGTTTTTCTGTTGTTGCCTTTCTTTCTTTTAAATTTATTCCATTTTGAATAAATTTTACTGTTTATTCTAGTTTTCAGATTTGTTTATATTCCCTTCCTAAAATCATTGGAACCTGCACATTTGAGGGAGCTCAGGAATCAGGTTTGAATTTCTAGCTCTTCACATGGATATTATCCTAAGATGAACTGCTGATTCTTCTAATCTAATTTTGTTAGTATTGGAAGGTTTTCAAAACAAATTACACTTGTGTAAATACATGTCTTTGATGTTTTAGGGAGAACATAACACCTAGAATTGGAGAGGATGTCTGAGCCATTCAATTTTGCTCGGCTGCCAAGGATGCCTGATCATAAAATCCTGTTAATTGACTGATAATGTTTTATTTTACTTCTGCAATGACGCTTCCCTATGGGGCCCATTCCAGTACTTTACTCACATATGAATTGGAGGTGCTTCACTGCCTGGTATATCACCTAAATGTTCTTTGCCAGTGTCATCCTTTTCACCATAGAAGACTGGGGTCGTGTTCAAGCTGGTGGTTTGCTTGCCTGTAGTTTGTGCAGTTCTGTCCATGTTGTCCCACTCAGCAGTCTCCTGCTTTACTACGTTTCTTCTGGAAGGCACCATGGAAGAATGGTCACTGCCTCACGCCAGCACAGTTGAAGAGACTGCAGCAGTTAGCTTTTAGCTTTTGCAACACATCCTAGCGTGCCCTCACCTTTTCTGGCATTATCTGAGCGGTCTGGTCACAGTAATTCATGCTGTTGTCCTCTCCTCCTCGTGAGTCTTTTCTTTGTCACAGATAGCCACCCAACAGGTGTTACTCTACAGTTGTGCTTAGCTCTTCTCCTCACTCCATGTCCTGCAGGGTTTGGGTAATCTCTCTGGTGAGTCTTTCTAAACCAGTCCTCCAGAGAGCCACACCTCTGTGGCATTTTGGGCAACAGGGAGCTGGTTTGAGTGTTTGCCTTAGGAATGACTTTTAATCCAAAATGTCACATTTCATGCTGTTGATCAATCAGGCAGGAAAGATGAGATATTTCTGCTTTGTAACACCACCTGGTGCTCCAACATGGATGGATGTGCAAGGAGTGAAGTCGACAGAGTATTACAGTCTTTCTGCAGCCACAGCAGCCTGTGGACCCAATAAACTTACTCCTTTTGGAATGTTTCTCAGCCCTACAAAGTGCTTGGCTTTGTAGTTAAAGGTTGAGCCTGGTAAGATCAAAGCGCTAGTAACTTGCTTATAAGGTACTTCAAGCTGGAGGACCTATTTTAATTGTGACAGTGTCCGTGGAAAGGTATTGTATACTTTTTTACAGAGAAAGCACAGAGGGAACTTATCTTAGGGCATGTAATCAGGTTTTTATTTCTTCTGTGATAGCAAAGGATAGTTTATTGCAGTGGCATAACACCACAGTCTCTTGGGATACTGGGTAGTTCATGAGTCAGCTAGTACGTGAAAATACACAGTTGTTAGCTGCTCCTCAAAAGCTTTTGGCATCCCTTTGAGAGCAGGACTGGAACACGTCGGTGCGTCACTGCCGGAAGTGGAGACGGAAAAACTTACATTAGCTCCCTCTTCTTTTCTGGAGACATAAATATTGTTGAGGACTGATGCAGAACAATGGGAGACATGCTGGGCTGAAGCTGAACCCGGAGAATGAAAGCTAACAGGATGCAGATGGTGCGAAAATTCAGTCTGACAGAAAAATGGTCTGTGTCTCTGATGAGAAATGAGCAAGAGAAATATCAGTCAGACTGCAGAATTGTCTTGTCAACAGATCTGGCTCTATGGCAGTTTTCTAATGGTGTTGCTCAGTCGAAGCAGCAGGAGAGGAAATAACCTGCTGTCTCTTCTCATTTTAAACCCAAACCACATTTAAATTAGAACAAAGGTGTAAATCCCACATACTTGTCCCTAACCACAGAACTGTCTGCACTCCTTCTTGTATATAACAGTGCAGAGCAAAAGTAAGTTGGAAGACTGGGTTTAGGATTGTTGTCCTGAAAATTGTGCTTTGTTATTCCTTTAGGCAGTCTCTATTTTCCATGGTTGTCAAAACTTGTTGCCACCAGCGTGGTTCAGCCTTCTTCCAGAAGCAGCTGAAGTCAGTGCAAGTGAAGAGGAATGTGTTTAATGATCTGCATTTAGATAACTTCACCACGAACACACTGGTCTTGTAACAGCCTGAAGGAAAATGGAAAGTATCATGAAGACTGTACTCAGGTTGCCCTGAAGAGGTTGGTAGGAGACAGTCCTTAGTATGGGACCAGGTTTTGGTGAAGAAGTAGATAGCACAGAAGCCCAGAGCTGCTGGGAAAGTCTCAGCTTGTCTGGAAACCTCTGGTAAGCATGGCAAAGTAGGTTAAGAGTTCCCACTGTGCTACCTCTGTGCTGACCCCACTTTTTCCAGGCAAATCTTTTCAGCATGCTGTACCCCTATCCTTGTTCCTTCTTTGTTCTCCCTTCAGTTAAGTGACTCAAAATGGAGAGAGGAGCACAGATAGGCTTCTGGTATACAGAGGGAAGAGCTGTTTTATCAACTATGGTCTGAGGCAGCAAGAAGACTGGAGATATAGGATGGGCGTTGTTGGTGTTGAGAGGCTCTGCCACAGCCATTGTATTGTGGTGGGAGTGGAAAAAGTACTTAGATTTATTTTTTTCATTAGAAAAACCGCCAGTGCTCTTCCTTTCATCTCTCTAGTCTTTTCTCTCTCTTCCCATTTTTCAAAGCAAAATGTGTGTGCAATGGCTCTAACAACCCAGAGAAGCTGC
This sequence comes from Phoeniculus purpureus, assembly GCA_028565055.1. Classification (NCBI taxonomy): domain Eukaryota; kingdom Metazoa; phylum Chordata; class Aves; order Bucerotiformes; family Phoeniculidae; genus Phoeniculus; species Phoeniculus purpureus. The sequence continues at coordinate 9,928 of JAOXOE010030517.1, forward strand.
ATGGGCGTCAGGTAAAATCCCTGATCCACTGAAGTTAACAGGAACGACTCATATTAGTTTATGAAGCTCATGCTTTCCGCTGCTGTCAGAAGTGATTTAGATTTAAGTCTGGTAAAATTCCCTGACTTACCAGAAAGTCAAAGGAAATTAAAGAGAATGTGTTCGTCTTTAATCTAGTATAAATCTATGCTGCTGCCACAAGGAACAGCCCCACCTCAAACAAAAAATTCCAAAGGCGGGGAGAAGGGAGGAGAATTATTTAGAATCATCAACACCAGGATGAAAACTGGAGCAGAAATAATACCAGTTGTCATGAAAACCTCTGACAGCAGTATCCATTTGGCTATTGGACAGCCTCCTGTGGACTACCCATTGTAACCCGGGAGCATTTTTTAAGAGGAGCAACCTACTTTTTTAACTGTTTGGTCTTTATGAAATATTTCATAGAATCATAGAATCATAACAGATTGGAAGGGACCCCAAAAGATCATCTAGTCCAATCCCCCTGCCCCTAAATTATATGGTTTTATTATGTACTTTATGTTGGCTTTTACATTCCACTGCAAGGTAACTGTGAGATGTAGTCTTATGTTGCTTTATCGCTGCTAGCAACCTAGCACTCTTATCCTCTAATGACAGGGCATCCATTTCTGAGCAAGAATTAAAATCAATAGACAGCACAAAGAACCAGATTGCATTTGCTGAAGACTCACCAGCAGGTCTGTATGGTGGCTTTTGTGCCTTAGAATCATCATGGCTGGAAAGGACCTCCAGGATCATTAAGTCTGAGCCTTGATACTCTAATTCTTACCTTCCGTGGGTTTTTCTGCATTTTGGCTTTGGTTTCTGGAGAACTTTGCACAGATAACACTGTTCAAACACTTCGACAAGGCAGGCCACTCACATCTTCAGTGCATGATTCTGGAGAGCTTGCTGTAAAAGCTGCTGACAATTGTCTGTATTTGCCAGCATGTGTGGCAAAGTGTAGAATTTTGTATTAGGTGGGTTCACTAAGACCGAGATTGCGAGGTGATATTTGATTTACCTCAAAGCTGATTGCTTTGGTGCTGTGAAAATGAGATTTCTTTGAGTTATGAACCTTTGTCCTAATCCTGTGTTCAGTCCTGGGGCTCCCTGCAGCACGCTTTAGAAGTGAAGGTGTGGGTCCTGGACGAATTTGCACAGCACAGGAAGGAAATATCATCAGGGTAGGACTTAATTACATTTCCCAGGGATTGTTGATCCCACCTTAACCTCTGTACTATCAAGTAAAACAGAATACAGTGTGTGCTCAGCAGTGAAAACAGATAAGGGCTCCTTGTTCATCAGCGCTGAGCAACAGCGCTGACTGCCCACCTGAACACGTTTCTCATTACAACTCCATAGTCTTTCAGTTACTGAGATACCACCAGGATCCAACATGCAGGCAAGTTCAGGACTGAGCTTCCAAAAAGGCAGAGAAAAATCAGGCCTGAGTCAGGTTTTCCTACATTTATTTGCTAACAGAGGGCTTCAAGCCCGCTGAGCGTGATGAGCTGAAACTCAGCAGAGGGTCCTCAATTGGGGAACTGCCCACACTTGCTGGTTTGTGCAATCCCTGAGTAGTGGGATCTCACAGCTCACCTCAAAGGCTAGTTTTTACCTGTGTGCACTGTAAATTAACACATGGGTGGCAGATGGTTATCAACAGCCTGGTTTCTCCCTGCTGCACATCAGCAAGAAGGGAGCTTCTGGTGCTAAAACTAAGCAAGAGTCAGACCTGCTCAGTTTTTGACCGGTCCTTGGTTCCAGGGGCTCATCTTTACACAGACCTACTCAGAGGTCCTCTTAAACACCACTGCTGAAAAGGACACTGGAAAAATATGTATTTTGAAGTTTTCAAGTACAATGAGTTTTCAGCAACTGAATGATGCTATGACATGATAGTTATTTGGTTTTGTTCAACTGATAATCCACTCCTGAGAATCCAGTTGGGACAAGCAGCTCATGACAAGCCAAGAGCAGTGAGGATCCCTAATCCTGACTGTGGATAGCAGAGACTCACTGGGGACCTTAAGTCAACCCTCTAAGTTTTCACATTGCTGCATAATGACCAATAACAGCAGTTACTGAGCTTGTCTTTCTCCATCTCCTTAAGTCCACTGGTCCTTAACAGTTAACATTTGTGATACCTTTCCACATCCTTTTCACTCCTTCTCCATATCCATCTGTGCTCCAGCCTAGTCACTCACAGCAGTTTGTGCTTCTCCCCTTCCCTTGCCTCTTCTTGAGGGAGCAGCAGGAACAGCTTGGAGTGCTCCCCTCTGGTTTCCTCTCCATGCGGTTTTGATACTGCCCCATACTCATTCCCATTTTTCATTTGTTGTTCTCGACAGTCAGCTTTCTTCTCCTTTCCTCTGCCTTTTACTTATTCCTGCAGCCCAGGAGAGCTCTGTGGTTTTGCTAGGACTGGACTAGGGGGGACCCAGTAGGAACTAGGTGTGATGCAGCACATGTTGTTTATCTAGCTGCAAGATACCAAGTGTGATGGATGAGCCAGCAGTGTCCTCAGGTGGCACGAAAGGCCAATGGCATCATGGCTTGTGTCAAGAATGGTGTAGCCAGCAGAACTAGGGACCTCGTTCTCCCCCTGTACTGGGCACCAATGAGGCTTCACCTCGAGTACTGAGGCCAGTGCTGGTCCCCTCCCTTCAAGAAAGAGATTGAGGGGCTGGAGCCGGGTCACAGAATCACAGAATCACAGAATCATCACGGCTGGAAAGGACCTCCAGGGTCATCAAGTCCAACCTTTAATCTAGTATCTAACTGCTAGACCATATCCCTAAGCGTCCACTCGTTCCTTAAACACCTCCAGGGACAGTGACACCACCACCTCCCTGGGCAATCCATTCCAGTACATAAACACCCTCTCAGTAAAGAACTTCTTTCTAACATTCAATCTAAACCTCCCCTGACGCAACTTGAGGTCATTTCCCCTTGTCCTATCATCACTGACCTGAGAGAAGAGACCAACACCAGCCTTGCTACAACCTCCTTTCAGGTAGTTGTAGAGGGC
>JAOXOE010030518.1:0-12977 GCA_028565055.1 Phoeniculus purpureus
GGGGGAGGGCGGGGGTTGAAGCTGCTGAAGCGAACGGCGGAAGCCGAGGACCGACGGCATCACTGACCGGCGGGTTGGGCCCCTATGGCGGGGCTGTGTGGGGCCGCCGGTTGAGCTCAGCATTTGCTACTGCCTCCCTCCTTGTCCGCCTCCTCCTCCTTCTCCTCCTTCTTCTTCTTTCTCCTCCCGGCGCGATGTCGAATCCCGGTACCAGGCGGAACGGCTCCAGCATCAAGATCCGCCTCACAGGTAACGGGGCTGAGGTTCGGGGGCCCTATATGTCTTATGGGGCCCGGCTCCCCCCATTTCCCTTAACGCCGACAGGCCGGGGAGGGGGCGGTTGCCTGTCGGCGTGAGGGGAGGGGGAGGCCGGGCCCATGGTGTGGGGGCAACTTTTATTAATCTCTTTTAATTCTTATTTGTTTGTATTTTATTTCTAACCCGCTCCTGGTGGCTCAAATAGGGGGGCGGGATTTTTAAGGGAGAGGGAAGGGTGTTCCTGCCTCCCTTTCTCCTTCCAGCAGGCCAGGGCATCCTCTTCTTTATCTATAAGGGAGGGGTTTTTTCACCGACCCCCATGGGGGGATCCCGGTGATGCCCCCACGAGTGGCAACCTGCTCTTTCATGGGGTCTTTTCTGCTCCCTCCCTGTAATGGGAGTCCCTGATCCCGCTCCTGGCACCCTGCCACATGAAGGGGGCCTGTTCTTCACCTTCCCTGTAATGTGGGGGGTACCCGTTTCCACACTTTACCCTGCCCCTTTATGGGATCTTTTCTGCACCTTTCACATAAAGGGGATTCCTGTCATCATCCCCCTCCCTTTACAGCACCCCTTATAGGGTTTCTTCTGCCTCCTTCCTTTTAAGGGGTATCTCTAGTCCTACCCCTGGCACCCTGCCCCTTCATGGGGTCTATTCTGTACCTTCATTGTAAGAGGGAATTCCTGTTCCCTGCCCAGCTCCCAGCCCCTTCATGGGGTCTCTTTTGCACCTTCCCTGTGGGGAGGGTCCATGTGACATCCCCCCTTTTAGTCCCCTTCCTGTGTTCTCCTATCCACCTTCTCCAGGAGGATTTCCAGGGCAGACCAGCTTCCTTCAAAGCCTTCCATGATTTCCCTTTGCTTTGGTTGTAACCCCCACATAACCCCCCTGCCATGTGCCGAGGTGGATAGCTCGATTCCTAGTGGGAAAACAGACATTTAATTCCTTTTGGCTTTATCATAGTGTGTGTGGGGGGATGTTTCCCCTACTTCCTTGCACCTTGAGAAATCATGGGTTCAACTTGTGAAGTTCTTTCCCCACACGGGAGGTGACACCAGAACTGAGGGGTAACACCAAAAGCTGGGGGGGTGTTGTGTCCCATTACAAGGGTGCCTGTACAGATAAGCCAAGGTCTGGATTAAAAGTCTTGTGGAGGCTGCTTCGGTCAATGCCGAGGCTGTTTCTGTAACGGGAAGAGACACAATTTCTGCTTCTGGAGGCTACTGTGTGAATTATTAATAAATAAGGTCCAGTCCAGCCTTCCAAAGGCAACAGGTGGATGCTTGGAGGTCTCTTGATCTGGAGGAGCCACAATGCTTCTCCAAGTCACAGGCATTGATCTGTGTGGGGCTGTGCGTGCAGAAAACATTGACAAACAACGAGAAAACAGTGCTGGTTAAACTTCAGTTACAGGTTAACTTGCTTCTGGCACCGAACACAATCAATCAGAAGCAGCTCTTAAAAAAAAAAAAAACCGAAGATATTAAAACCCCTCTGGTTTTCTTTTAATCCCTCTCTTGATTCTGCACTGCTTGTGCTTTCGAAGCCCAAAGTTTGTGCAGGATAATGTAAATCTGAAAATCCTTTCGTTGGACATGAGACGGCTGGCGATATTTTGAGGTCGTACGGGTGATGTTTGATGTGAAATTAGGTTTTGTGGAGATGTGTACAAAATGCCAGCCCCGATATTACTGTGGCTTATTCCTATGCAAGTCAGTCGAGAAAAAATGCTGTGAGTTAAGTAATAGTCGTGGTGGTCACGGCCCTTCTCTCCTGAGCTGGAGGATACCATTTAAATAACAGAGAAGGAGCTGTTGGTTTTCGTTTCAAAGGCTGAATGCTGCATCAAAAACGCTGTTTTACTTTCAGCCTGCTCTCGCCTTTTCTCCTAGCTGAGAACATTTTCTGGAAGAGACTGAAGTTTCAGTTTATTGAGCAACCTCATGGATTATTGTTGGTTTTATTCTCCTTTTCTTAACCATATTGAAGAAATCTTCTGCTTGCTCAGACACTTGGTCTGGTTTTACAAGCAGGAAACCTGGGCAGTGTGACAAAATTTGCTGTATTTAATCAGAAAATAAATTGCCCGGGGAGAGGTTTAGCTTCAGAATCGTTAGGCAACGCTGTGTTCTTGGCTTCACTGGAGCCCAGGGTGCTGACTTACCTGTTTCAGATTGCTGTAAGCTGCTGGGGCATTTGTTTTCTCATCTTTGTTGGCTGTCGGGTTTGAGCCCACTGAAATCAAGACAGAGGCGCTCTTCTGTGAGGGTTTACTACCTGCATTGTGCTTCCTGTGGTTAGGAACCATTTAGATTTTGCACTAGTGAAAGCAGCCAGGTAAACACCACTTAAGTCTGCAGATGCCTGTGACTTTGGAAGGGTAGTAGAATCTTTTATGCTCTTTTAAAGACTTCTTTCCCTTGTGTTTTAGAAAGGTTTTTGTGGTGGCAGTCTGTTGCGTTTATTTAGCTGAATAAAAGCTCTTCCCTCTTTGGTTGTTATCAACATTGTCTTCCTGTTTATGGTGTCAGTACTGTCCCACTGATAGTGGGAAAGAAAATGGCACAGACTACAGCCTGGCGAGGAAGATTAAAGAATCACAGCATCACTGGATGGGTTGGGTTGGAAGGGACCTCAGAGATCAGCTAGTTCCAACCCCCTGCCATGGGCAGCGACACCTCTCACTAGACCTGGTGAGAAGAAAACCCCAACACCAGCAGAGAAGTCATAGAATCCCAGGCTGAAGGATCTCAAGGACCATCATTTGGTCCAACAATTCCTGGCAAAAGCGGGATCTAGACAAGCTGGCCCAGACAAATCTTAAAAGTGTCCAATGGATTGACACTGGAACAGGGTGCCCAGGGAAGTGGTGGAGTCACCGCCCCTGGAGGGGTTTAAAAATGAGTAGGTAGAGCACTTGAGGCTGTGATCTAGGGATTAGGGAGATGTTAGGATGAAGGGTGGTGTAGATGATCTTAGAGGTCCTTTCCAACCATAAAGATTCTATGATTCAATGTAGAGGACTCCACCACTTACCTGGGGAGATTTTTTCAGTGGCTGATTGTCCTTGTGAAAAATGACTCTGTGTCCTGTGGATCTCAAACCCACTGATCTCTCATTGTCCATCAGTTTTTTCCAAACCCCTTTTCTTTCCATTGGAGCTTTCAACACTGCTGGTGATGTAGGAGCCAGAGTTATTCATGGTTACCTCCTGCTGCTTGGAGCAGAAGGTAGTGAAGCCCATGATTTGTTTGTATGCATAGGGTCCTCAGGGTAGTGCAACAGCAGCAGAATTCCCAAAACATGGAAATTGTGGGGATAATGAAGTGATACCATGAGTGCCTGTGCTTGGAAAGTCCTCTTAGAATCTTCTGGGACAGGGAAGACACGATCCACAGGCCAGAAGACCTTTGTGGAACACGTGTCCCTTTTTCACTGACTGCTCTGAAACCTTTGTTTGCTGCTGCAGTCGCTGCTCCCTAGGGAAGTTCCAAAGGGTTCATCGTCTCGGGGTTTCCACGCGTCTTGCTCACACTGGGATATCACCCAGAAGTACCCTGAAAACTGCAGTCTCATTGTGCCGGCAGTTGGACAGGAGCCTGTTCCAGGTAGCCTGCGGGTGAAGGTGGTAGATGGAATTGGAAAGATTGTGAAGAAGTGAATTAAACATAGAAACTGCCTACCAAAAAAGAACCAGCACAGGGTGTTGTGGCTTCACCAGTACTGCCTTTTTCAGCAGGGTCTGAACTGAAGTGTTGAAAGCTCTGTGGCTTCTGGTGCCATTGTAAACAGAGAAAAGACTGTGAAGGAAAAGGTGTTAGGTTAAACTTGATGGGTCTCTTCAGAGATGGAACTGGAAGGGGGGGACTCTCATGTATGAGGCTCCATGCTGTGTTGAGGGCTGGTGGCAAAGCAGGAGTTGGTATAACAGGAGAAGACAAGTAATCATCTCCAAGCATCTTGCTTAGCAATGTTCTGAGGAGAGTAGATGCTGGTTCTTCCTGAGAAGGTGCAGGGCTGCTGCTGGTTGTTGGTGGAGGAAGATGCAGTGTTGGAAGCATTGGAGAGGAGTGAGGAAGATGATGAAGAACAGGTGGTGAGAGGAAGCATTGGAGAGGATTTGTAGGCATCAAGTTTGATTCCTGTAGGAAAGCTGGTGGTGCTCAGCACTGTCAAGTAAAGGGAAAGAGGAAAAAAGTGATGCAGACAAGCATCCTGACCACCACTTTCAGTTCACTGTAGTCATCATGGTTTAGGGAAGTCTCATCCACAAAACCCACCAGTTAGCAGATGGTAAAGGGGTGCCTTTGGGTCTTTGTGCAGCTGTGTGTTTGTAAGGTAAGGAACACATCAGTAATGTGGTGGCTTCAAATAGAAAATCAAATACCCCGTTACCTTAAGAGCAGCATTCACGTCTGGTGTTACAGAGGCATCAGTTAAAGTGGGTCACAAACACCCGTCTGTTTTGCTTCCCTTTCATGACTAAAGTATTGATCGATGCGGCCAAGTGCACCAGCTGATCAATAGTGACACTGATATTGGTGCCTGGGACAGTTTTATGCCCAATGTTCAGAAGCAGTGACTCTCTCTGTAGGGGGGTCTCCATCAGACACAGTAAATCCTTCCTGGGGGATGTCTGCAGGTTGATGGTCCTACCTTAGAATGACGGTGGATTCCAGGTGAAGAGCACTGGTGCAGGAGGACTCAGGTGGCCACACAGAGTTCCTCAGTGTTTGGAAGCAATGTTTCATGCTGTGGGGGAACACGGTGGGAAGCGGCAGTCTAGCAGCTTGGTGTTTTGTGTGGTTGTCTGGGATCACGTCAAAACCAATGTCTCGTTACTTTCTGCTCATGATGATTTTCTCTACCCCATCGTCTTCGGGGAGCGGGTTGCCTGGTTGTGGTTGGAGCACCAGGCTGGAGAGTGGCGCTGAGTCTCGCCGCAGACTTCCTGTGCGAGACTGAGCGAGGAGGCCCTTAACCTGCCTCTTCCCCATTTGTGTTGCAAAGTAGGACGGTTTTCACGAAGGTAACTTCAGGGCTGATCAGAACCCCTCGGATAGGGATGGCAAAGCGTCTTGGGGATTTCAACACAGCAAATAAAGTCTTGGTTTTATGGGGGGAAGCGGAGAGCGCAGACTTTGCAGGCAGCCAGCTGGCATCTGCAGCTGCCCAGAGCAGAGCAGCCTTTTTCCTCTGGGCAGGGCTGTGGGTCGTGAGTCTCCTGGTTTTTTTGTTTCTCTCTGTCAGTAAGAGCAGTGCCAGCACCATTGTCCTGGTGGAAGTAAATTAAATCTTTAAAAGGAGTTTGTTTGAATATCCCCCCTCAGGCAGGGAAAGCAGAAACAATAACCACTTTATTCCTAACTTTTCTTTTCACAATTTGAATGTCCTCATATAAAGAAATGCAATTTGGGATGTTACTTAATGCTCTCTTATTTTATTCGGTACAACCCACCGGGCTAAGAACAGTTTGCTCATCCTTTTATTTTTTTTTTCTCCTTTATAAACAGCTTTAAAATTCTGTAGCATCAGACATTCTCTTTGGGTCCCAAAGCAAAGCATCGGGAATATAAACAGCATTTCCAATTTCTCGGCGAGGAAGTCAATCTTTTCACCACGACGTTGTGTGTGCCGGGTAGTTGACCTCTCGCTGACAGCAGCTCTCTGTAAATAAAGATAACAGAGACCCTTCGGAGGTCTCTGTACTGGCTGGAGATGTGCTCGGTGCGGGGCACAGCACGAAGCAGCTCTGTATGGAAATTCCCTCCCCTCTGCCTGTGTGTTGTGGAGGTTTAGCTAGATTGCTGCGTGAGCCAAAGCGAGTCCAGTGGACACGCTTAAAGTTGGATTAATCTGGTTAGATTACTGGCTGCTATTTATGGTTCTAGAGTCAACTAGTCGCTGGGCTGCTCTGTGGGTTGAGGGAGTGTGATAGGGCAGGGTGGTTTGCAGCAGATGCGGTTCAATCAGTTGGTGTAGGATACCTGTGATGTTTACACAGCAGGGCAACTCACTGAAGACTTGAGTGACGGGAATAATGAAGTAAAGGAGGAGGTTCAGAGCATCACAGAACATTAGGGATCAGAAGGGACCTCAAAAGATCATCCAATCCGATCCCCCTGCCACAGCAGGATTGACTAGACCAAGTCGCACAGGAACATGTCCAGGCAGGTTGTAAATGTCTCCCGAGAAGGAGACTCCATAAACCCCCTGGGCAGCCCCTTACAGTGTTCTGTCACCCTCACTGTGAAGAAGGTCCTTCTCAGATTGATGTGGAACCTCCTCTGTTCCAGCTCACACCCATAAGTTCCATCTGCCATTTTATTCCCAAATTTAGTAATTGAATGGTTTTCGTTATATTTTGCCATTAAGATTCCTCTGGAAATGGTCAAAATCTTATGATGGAAAGGACCAGATTCTGAAATATTCCTGAAAGCTTTTCCTTGTCTTCGTGCTTTGGTACTTCTCACGAAAACTGATGCTGATTCATTCACCCGGAATGAACCAGGCTGTTACAGAAATGACCTGTTCTTTCCTGTACCAGCACTTGGGCAGGAGAAAGGGTTTGCTGAGGTCATGAGTCTTGAGTTGACAACCACTGTGTCTCACAACCAGCTCTTGATGCACCTGCCCACACCAGTATCCCTCATCTTGTTACCATCAGGACAACACTGCAGTTCACTGTCTTCACAGAATCATAGGACATTAGGGATTGGAAGGGACCTTGAAAGATCATCTAGTCCAATCCCCTTGCTACAGCAGGATCACCTAGACCAAGTCACACAGGAACATATACAAGTGGGTTTTAAATGTCTCCAGAGAAGGAGACCCTACAACCCGTCTGGGCAGCCCCTTCCAGTGCTCTGTCACCCTCACTGGGAAGAAGTTCCTTCTCATATTGATGTGGAACCTCCTGTGTTCCAGCTTACACCCATTGTCCCTTGTCCTCTCACTAGATTCCAGCTTTTTTTAACCTTGGCATCATCTCTCTTTCTTTAGCAGGTGCATTGGGAATCCCAAGGGGGGTGGGTAGTTGCTGTGGATTGCTCATGTTGTGGCTGGCAGCGAGGCAGCTGCCCTCCTCTCAGATTGGGATGTTTCATGGGCTTACAAATGGGTTCCTGCAGGTAGTGCTGCTGTAACTCAAGATGTTACCTCCTTGCCAGTCTGCTGACCCCAACTGCTAGAGATTTGTCACCCACCATGAGAAAACTAGCAGAAGAAAACCTGTGCTCATACTTCAGTGTAAATTCAGCTTCTCTGTGTAGGTCTAGCTCAAGAATTTGAATCAAGATGCTGGACTTGGAAAAGCTGAGGTCTTCAACTTCTGCTTGAAGTTGATTTGGGGAGAGGAAAAACAGAAGAAGAGAGAGGAGTGATTTCTGAAACCAAGCAGCAAGCTTAGCTAGAGCTTGTTTATTAGAACATATCCATTTGTACAATATTTATTGAAGTAGTAATGTAAAATAAGGAGAAACCTGCACATATTTGTTGAAGTAGAGTCAATAGGTCCGTAACAGGTTAGGATGCAATAGTTCTTTAGACCTGATTTCCCATCTCTTTGAAGGGAAATTCAGTAATTTCTGAGATCTGAGGTCCCTGGGGGATAATTTTCTGTTTTCCATCTCTTCCTTGTGAAAGCCTTAAACTGCAAATGGGAGAACACAGCAAAAACGTTGGAAGTTCTTGTTTCAAACATTCCCTTGTGAACTGGCAGCTACGTTGGGAATATTTGGGGGTCTGGGAGCCGGATGGTAAATTTGAGGATGCTCTAGTGGAATTGGCAGGGTAAGCGTGCATGCTGGTTTAGAAAGAACCTCTCCACAGGGCTGTAATAGCTTGATGCCTTCCTCTTCACTAAGTCATTTTTGTCAAGTTAAAGGCCAAAATTTAAACTGGCTTGTTGTCAAGGACACTAAGCACAGCAGGCAAAAAGATCCCCAAGGCTACCCAGTTCGCAGCACAGACAGATAAAGCCGGCAGAGCGTGGTTTACGCGTTTACTCTCCCTCCCCTCCCCCAGGAATAAAATCCTCTCGCTTGGGTTTGGATTTGTTGGAGGGGGGAAGAGGTTTTTGAGGATATGGACACCAGTATTGCATACTAATACAATTCAACAGCGAGTAGTTAAATGAAAGGTTTGTTCTTCTGTTTGTGGGGAAAACAATCCATTATTGTTTTGGAGAGCTGCAGGAATAATGGACAATCCCCCCAGTGACTGTGTGGTGCCACACGGACTGCTCCAGCTGTGCTCACCTCGCCACAGCTGGAGAGAATTGTCACTGGCAGAGCTCCGGCTCCACCTTCGTGTCCCGGTGAGCACCAGCCCTTGACTTGACGTTGGCTCCTGTGTAATGAAGCAGTTCTGATGGGTTAAGTTCATAGCGGGCTGTTATGGCCATGAGACACGATGCTGGAAAATCCTGCGGTATGAGGTGCTTGTCATAGCTTTTGATTTTACAGTTTGCTTCCAGGTTCTCTTGTAAGAATGTGCAGCAGCCCATTTAGGGATAAAGGACAACATCAAGCCACACTATTAACTTCAAGTATTATCGGCCCCTAGAATACTCCATGAGTGTTGTGTCCCTGAATGTCCTCTCTAATAGGCACTTTGAGTTGTGGTTCATTTTCTTTTCAATGGTGGATGTTTTGGTCCCAGGATGATGAACCTCTGCTGAGCAAAACAACATTGGTTTCTCTTTCCTTCATAGATAACCTGGTCTTATCTTTCTCTCCCACTAGTTCTTGCTTGTACAGGTAACTGGTATCGAATCAGATACCGGTTGGAAGGGACCTTTAAAGGTCATCTAGTCCAAACCCCCATCTAGTCCAATCCAGTAGTAGGTGAAGAAATCTTTTCGATAGGATACAGTCTTTTCTCCTCGAGTTGATGGGGTCTCTCCAGACACATTATTTGTACTAAAATGGCATTTTCATACGAGTGAATTAGGAGGAATTGCCTTTCCTCTGACCTTTTCACATGTTTGCATTTTTGTCTTCCCTTAAAGTCTGCCTCTTTATTTCTGCCTATGGTTACACGAAACTGTGTGTTCTTATCAATTTCAAATTTCCATCTCTTGTTTACTTCACAAAATGGCAAATTAAATTTGCATGCGTTAAAATCTCCTCTCCTAATTAATTAATCTCCCTAGTTTCCAGGGCACTATTAAAAGCTTTCCTTAAAATAAAGGCTAAAGCCCCATCAAAGATAGTTACCTTTTACGTTTATTTTTAATTCAAGGCAGCTACTACCATCAGTCTGGACTCTCTTTTAGGGTTTTTTTTAATCATGGTCCTGACTTTTCTTCCTCAAACCCTGGCTGTGTCTGTGTTGAAAACCAGACAGAGCAGAGCAGTCAGTCCTTGTGGTCACTGTTTTTAGGTTGTCTAGTGTGAAGGGTGTGTGACCCCCCTCAAGTTTATTGACAAAGAAAGATCTTTTGAAATGCACAGGCTCAGTTTTCCTCAAGAGCAAAGGTGTGTTGGAGGAGGAAGGTCCAGAATTAAAACACAGAGGTGTCATGTTCTGCAAGTATAAGTGTAATTAACTGAAACCTTGTTGTTGGAAAAGGCTTCTTTAGTTTTAATTGGAAGAGAATCCATTAGGTTTGATAAACTCTGGGTTCACAATCATCGCACAATGGGAATGTTTATAGCTCATGTGTCTGTAAATACCCTACTGATCCACAGGCCAGAGAGCAGAAATGGCTTGGTTTAAATAAAACCCCCATCCTGAAGTGCTGCGGCTTTGGGAATTTGCAGTGAATTCTGTCTGTCTGACTTTTCATCTCCCAGCTACTCCTTAGGTGGAGGGATTTTACGCCATAATCTGCTGATGAGCTAAACCCACTCCTGAAATTGTTTTGCAGCAGAGTGGCAGCCCTTCTGTGCAAAGGTCCCCTTTCACAGATGGGCACTGGAACAGGGAGAGACCAGGTTAAATGGCACAAGTGAAGTTGGGGAGCTGGTAGTTGCCAGCGAGTGGCACAAGGGTTTCACAGAATCACAGAATGTTAGGGACTCGAAGGGACCTCCAAAGACAATCTAGCCCAATCCCCCTGCCACGGCAGGATCAACTAGACCAAGTCACACAGGAACATGTCTAGGTGGGTTTTAAACGTCTCCAGAGAAGGAGACTCCACAACCCTCCTGGACAGCCCCTTCCAGTGCTCTGTCACCCTCGCTGGGAAGAAGTTCCTTCTCATATTGATGTGGAACCTCCTGTATTCCAGCTCACACACATTGTCCCTTGTCCTATCATTAGATGCCCCTGAGCAGAGCCTGGCTCCATTCTCCTGACGTCCACCCTTCAGATGTTTATCAACATTAATGGAGTCACCCCTCAGTCTCCTTTTTTCCAAGCTGAAGAGACCCAGTTCCCTCAGCCTTTCCTCATCAGGGAGATACTCCACTCCATCATCTCTGTGGCTGTGCGCTGGACTTTCTCCAGCAGTTCCGTGTCCCTCTTGGACTGAGAGGCCCAGAACTGGACACACTATTCCAGATGTGGTCTCAACATGGCAGAGTAGAGGGGGAGGAGAACCTCTCTCAATCTGCTAACCATCCCCCTTGTGATCCACCCAGGATGCCATTGGACTTCTTGGTCACAAAGCCCGTTGTGGTCCATCAGCCCAGAGGAGGGGTCTAAGCTGAAGTCCTAGTGCCTTTGTTCCACTTGGTAGTTGTGTGATGTAACCACACCCAGGTTTAAACCTCTGCCCGTGCACCTTTTCCCAGAGATCCTATAATCCATTAAACAATCCAATATTGACACTGGTGCTGTGAAGGCTCAGCCTGTAGGAATCAATGTCTGGTTCTTTGTACAACTGACTTGTGAGTATCGTGTGGTAATTAACCAAAATGCAGTATGCTGCATGTACAGCTACTAATAGGAACTCCTAGAGCTTGTACCCCTTCTTTTTATAGGGAATTGAATGTGACTTTTTTTTCCAGCGTGTAGTAATTAGCACCATAAAGGAGCACAGGTATGAGAGGCAGTTGGTCAGACTGACACCGGTGTGCAGCCCCAGAATCTGCTTAGGGTAATGCAGTCAGCGGCGGTAATTGCGCTGTCACCAGCTCTCAGCGGCAGTGCTGTTACACGGGCTGCGAGGAGAGCTGGGCAAACAAAAGAAACATGTGAACGGGTGCGTTTTGGTGGCGTGTTCTTTAGTCTGAAATTAAATACCTCCTCAGAATTAAAGGTCTGGCTGGTAACGGGATAAATAACACTTCAGCGCGATCCAACAGCTCGGTTTGGACTCGAAGTCGCAGTGGCTTTTAGGGTTTCTTTAAGTGTGTTTTTGTTGAATCACAGAAGTGATTTGACTTCTCTACAAACGCTGTTTTGATAAACTTCAATAGAAATTAGCAAAGCAGCCATCAAGTGGGATTTATAAAAAGTTGCTTGGGAAAATGTCTTGTAAGAAGTCTGCAATTCAAGGCATTTCCTTAGCAGGATGCTTATCAAGTCTGCATGCGCTACTTCCAAATGGAACTGGAGCAGAGAGGAGAAACTGGTTTTGATAGGAAGGAGGAGAATCAAAAAAGACACGAAAGCCCAGTTGGAAAGTGATGCTGGGCTTTTTTATCATCGCCTGAGGTTGTAAGTCCTGAAAGTGTGTAGAGAGAAATCAGACTTTGAAACACCAGAGGAAAACAGATTAATCTGTGATGTTTGGGATGATGCTGGTAGCATAAACGTGATTGAAATAGTCATTGTAGGAGCAGTGAGTAAATCAACTCAAAGCCTTTGGGCAAATCTGCCTTCGCTGGGGCTAGTCCGTGCACTGAGTACAGACAAAACGTCCCGCTTGTGTCTGCAGGGTTTCTTCACCAGGGAGGCTGTATCAGGCAGAGCTACTGCTGCTTTTAAGGACAGTCATGCTTCTAGATACTGATGTAAAGCTCTATTTTTGACAGCAGCAACCAAAGACACACGTACAGGATGTCCCACTTGTGGCCACCAGCCTCTTCTGGGGTGGTAGAATTCACATGTTGCAGGACCAAGGAGAAAAGGATCCAGCAGATACTTTTGCAGGGATTTCCTTTAGGTCGGATAGCTGATATTAATCAGTTTTTCTAGCCTTCTGGTGGTTTCACAAATCATGGAGCTGTCTACAGGTTTCGGGAGACTGTGCTGCCTTAGGTGACCCTCAGGCTCATGGATAAACTTATGGGACAAGCTTAATCTTCTTTCCAGACTAAAAAATTATGAGGCTGAAAAAGGGATCACACCTGTCACTCTAATTTTTGGCTCTTCATCTGATTTCAGTCGAATTTGCTAAGGGCAGTGATATTAAGCATTCATGGTCTCCAAGACTCATGGAAAGGAGTAAAATAAATCACCTCTTTCAAGGTCCACTGGAGCTGCTAGAGGGGTTAAGGAGAGATGCCTGATTCCTGGTCCCAGACATGTGGACAGGAAATGAGGAAGGAGCAACCAGGAAGAGTGGGAGAGGAGCTCTGAGGTAGGAAAGAGAGGGACACAGATGCATTGAGTCCACCACACACCTACAGGTAAATCAGGCACTTTACAACATCCACAGAATCACAGAACATTAGGGATTGGAAAGGGACCTTGAAAGATCATAGAGTCCAGTCCCCCCACCACAGCAGGATTGGTGGTGTCCAGACATAGGACAAGGGGCAATGGGCCAGTAAGTTCCACTTGAACAAGAGGAGAAACCTCTTTGCTGTGAGGGTGGCAGAGCCCT
>JAOXOE010030519.1:0-12977 GCA_028565055.1 Phoeniculus purpureus
AGTGTCATGTAGTGATAGGACGAGGGGCAATGGTTGTAAGCTGGAACATAGACGGTTCCACATCAACCTAAGAAGGACCTTCTTCACAGTGAGGGTGACGGAGCACTGGAACAGGCTGCTGAGGGTGGTTGTGGAGTCTCCTTCACTGGAGATATTCAAGGCCCGCCTGGATGAGTTCCTGTGTGACTTAGTCTAGGTGATCCTGCTGTTGCAGGTGGATTGGACTAGATGAACTTTTGAGGTCCCTTCCAATCCGTTATGACTCTATGATTCTATGATTCTATTTCAGATATCTCATTTTGAAAAACATTTCAGATCTCCAAATAATGTCAAAAGAGTCATCTCAGTAACCAATCTGTGCTGGACAAGTTGACTTCTGTTTCTATCATTCTGGATTTATAGCTTCAGTGCCATTCCGAATACCTCGCTTTTCTCTTTCTTTGGTACTTTGTGCTTTCATTTTCTTTTCCTCTCTGTTCTGGTCAATACTTCCCTTTCCACTCATACTAATTATTGTTCTTGAAATGATCTTAATCCTCTCATTCTCATTTGTTGTTCAAGTAGTTTGTTCCCTTTAACGCAAGTAAACCAGTTTAAAAATTCCCGTTCCCATGTTCAAGCTGTTGATAAAACAATATTTCTGTTCTCTTCTCATTTCAGTTCCAATTTTGCTTATGTTCCCCTCAGTCATAATCAAAATCCCACTTCTCACAATCAATCACACTTCTTTGATGGTTTCTTTGTATACTTACTTGCTATTTGTCACAGCTAAACTGGGGGAAGAAACCATGGTAAAAAAAAGTCAGAAAATACATTGATCTACATCTTCAACAAAGAAACTCAAACCCCTAGTAGGTATTTTAATGTTTTTTGAGAGCACTATTTTATTATGATGAAGCAGCAAAAGCAATGGAGTGAGAGATCTCCATATAAATCTTAGAAATACAATTTTGTAAGCGTAGCAGCTTAGATTCTAATGAGTTTTTCCAAAACAATGTGCAAAGATTTATGAACCATATTCAGGCTCAGAAAACAATTTTTCTTTTAAAAATCCATTAGTTAGAATAATTTCATTGGCATATTTAAAGATATTATATAAACAAATATTTACAAATATTTGTATGAATAAATACTAGAGAGACAGTTAACACAATTCAAAATGCTTAATTTGTTATTAGCCCTGGTCTTACTGCTGGCAAGCAGACATTGGCACCTGATTCCCTTTCAGAGCCATATGTAGATACAAGTAAGTCATCTAAGCTTAGAATTACAAATTTAAAATCCCTATTGCCAGAGCATTCAACTGGCTAACTTCTTTCAAATCTCATTTTTAGATATCAAAGGTTTTCCTTGGCACCTCAACTTGCTTTTCTATTCATGTTCAAAACACCTATTCTTGAACTGTCATCAGTCAGCATACAAAAGGGAAAAAGATTGTGCTAAGCATGCATCCTGACTATGCCTTCAGGATCAAGCTCTACCGAATATACTGAGTTTAGAGACTGCTTCGAAGTGTAAAAGCATTAGCTCCTCATATATTTTTTTTAATAGCTCACATTGCAAGAAGATGGAGGACAAGGATTCTGCTTTGACTTCCACCAAAGGGTTATCAAACCACATTTCCTAAGCTATCACCATCAATCTACTATTCTTTTTTATACAAGCACTCTTAATCCCTCATGTTCTAGCAAATACACTGCATATAGGATAATCAAAGATCATATTGACAGAGACGAGCTAGAATGTCCGGCTCATCGGCTCACCTACTCAAATCCCTTCCACTAACATGTCTGTGTAAGAAGGTGTCATTAAGCACTTATTAACCAGTTGCACAATGTTTTTTGACAAAAATTGCAACTAGCAACTTCTCTCGCTATGCTGAAACCGTAGCCATGCTGACTTCTATATTCACACTTCTGCATCCTGTCTGAGCTAAATGATTTTTCGTTGTGTCATGTAAAGTAGAGTGTCTGAGACAAGACTATGGGAATACTCTTGTCTTTGGATAGTTATTGACTGGAACTCAGAGGGATTGGAATACTCACACCCCTGTTATCTCCTCAGGACATTTTGCAACCATTGAATTTCTAGACTATGATAGGCTTTAGCAGAAATTGAGTAATTTCCTGTTTCAGCTCTCTCTTACTGGAAAGTCAGAATACAGTTCAGAAAGTTGTATAAAATGTGATTAGTTTTGAAATCCAGTCATGATGGGGCCTTCATACTTCAAAGTAGACTGAAAATTTGCTAGTTCAGCTTTAAATAGTGACCCAAAGGAACAGAGCGTTTGCCATGAACCAAATTACTGACTCAACTTCATCACAATAAAAGATTTAAGAATACAAGAATATGCTTACCTGCAGATAATGGGACGGATGCTATTGACTTAAAATAACAGCATGCATTATAAACAGTAACCTCAGGAACAAGGATATACCTTGGCTGCTCATGCAGCCCAGCTGGACTTGAGATTTTGTGACCACATAATTAGTCTCTGAAAACTCTTCCAAGCCTATAAATCTTGAAGTGTTTTTAAAGCAACATTTCTGTGCTCCTGTTGTTACAGAGGGCTACAGAGCCATCAAAATAGCCACTCTGAGGCTGGCTTCCCCTATTACAGCCTTTCAAGGAGGGTGATAAAACTTCATTCATAATTTAATCAGAAATATTACACTCACAGCCTCTCAGCTGACTTAAAACTATCCCCTGCTTTAACAGTAATTTTTAAGATAAATCAGGATTGTTTATTTTGTTGAAAGAGTAGTCACAGACACTAACCTGCAACTTCAAGGCAGTAATTTATCGCTAAACACCATGTCTGTAGTCCTGGACAACGTCAGGATAATATAATAAGAATTATGACACACGCTTTCAAATGACACACACAAACATTGGAATTTACCAGTTGGTTTTCACCATTTTGCCTGGTGACTTCTTTTGGCCATTCCTCTAGTATTTGTGAATCCTCTCTGAGAACACTTAGCTCTGCATGGACCTGCACAGCGAATATACGGTCCAGTCAAACATAACAGAGGGAACACTAAGCTGTAACAGCTGCTCAAGAGAGGATCAGAGTAATAGAGTGCCTATCATACAAAGGATGAGTAACAGTGCTTATCCTCTTTGAGTTAGCAAAATAATGGCTAAGAAGATGTATAGGAGTTACAAAGACATATAATCACTTTTTATAAATACTACGTTTGGCAAGGAATTATATGCCATAAAAGGAGAAGAACTAAAGGGCACTGTTGGCAGGAGAAAAATGTTATAAATTGTCTGTGAATAAATTCAGAATTGAGATTAAAAGTATTTTTAATGATCAGACAGCAGCGAAGATCTGGAACAGCCTCCCTATAGCAGTAGTAGGAAGAAACAAAATAAAGCACTCAGAAGCCAGATCCCATTAAGACAGAGTCTGATCTGTTTATGAAAGTTACACAATTATATTGAGTAACAGAAATGGGCTTCAGTGAACAAAGAGATACGTTTTCCATCCTATTTTTCTCTTCTGCTTCATTTAATTGCTCTGCTCCGGACTGAAAGTTCAGCACAGCGAGGCTCATTATATTAGTGCTAGGGTTCTTCTCCTGATTTGTCTCTTAGTGCCTAAACAAGATTCTGTTCTGCTAATGGTATTAGTTCCATGTTCCTTCTCCCTCCAGATGTAAAGATACTGCATAAGGGAAGACTTTTCAACCTGACTGGTTTACTCATTGTGGGAAAATCCTAAAGACTCTGAGCATATTACTCACGAATACATCTGCTATCCCTTAACATGTCCATAACTTCTACTATTGTTTCTCTTCTGAATCAAAACCCAAACCAAAACTGCTAAAAAAACCAGATGGGTAAATGCCACAACTTTCACGAAGCCAAAATACAATAAAAGAAGGCAGCTTTAAGCATGAAGTGACGTGAAATTAATTTTTCATGCAATACTGAAAAAGTGAGACCTGGATTGGTGGCCTATGTGGCAGAAACTTAACTCTTGGGAGCTGGAAAAGAGAATGGGGAGACAAGAGGAGGCAGTGGGGTTTTTTTAATCTGCATTTTCTACAGAGATCACTGACAAGTGTTTCTGTTAACTACCTAATTTGCATAAACCTTCCACAACTGAAGCTCGAGTTTGCCTTAAGCACTTAATTTTGAATCATCTTATTCAGTATTTTTCAGCACCATATTTACTCCTTCATTCTCTCTTATTTTTTCCAGGCATACTGGTGGCAGCAATTTCCCTATAACACTTGTTAAGACTATCTCTCATGAAGTTTTCTGGAGTGATTAAGGTAAAAATAGAAATGTTCTGAAATTTTCCCCCAGGAGAGTGTGAGTAGTTTCTTTGGCTTAAATAGGCTTTAACTGCATCCCACAGAGTGATGCTCTTCATAGTGCATTATTAGTGTGATCAAAAAGAGTGTCACTAAGAAGAACTAAGTGCTAGCCAATGTTAAGCACTGCATGTGTATTTCTGGTCTATATTTTACAATTCAGAAATTTCAGAGCAGAATTTTTTTCCACAACAGTTACTTTGTTCAGTATTTTTGCCGGTGGTTTTGCCTTGCTGATTTTTAATTTTTTTTTAAGTACATTTTTACTATAATAATATTTAAGACTCTCATACTACATTTGCAAGTTCGCCAGCACTAACAGAACTAGCTGCATGAATCTGGAGACTTTTTGGTTAAAAAAGTGAGGGATCTTCCACAACTCAAACAGTGGGTCTCCTGCAAAAGGGTTGGTTGTGATTACTAGGACTGCTCAATACAGGAGATTCTCAAGGCATATTTAAAATCTACTGGAGGAATAACTGAGCATTATTTCTTGGCAGTGAAAATAAATGCCAGTTCCTAAAAAAAGCCCTAAATACGGTGAATATTTTGAAAGCATTCAAATTATTTTATATGCAAAACATTTTTTACTAAACATGTGGCCATGGGGTTTGTGTTTTGGGACTAGGAAGGTGAAAAACGGGCATATTTCACTGCAGCTCCTAGGCAATTCATCTGTCACCTGGTTTTCCACAGAGGCTCATTGCCATACAGAAATCCTTCTATCAGTAGTCATACTAAGTCTGGTAATCAATTTTTTCTCATTATCAAGCTTAATTTCTTGTGGGATTAGTTCTCCTACATATTGTTTAGAGGACTGAATTCTAGAGGTAGTAATGATGTGTGACCTAGAGTCCAAACACACTGGTCCACGTCCGTCGCTGGAGCAACTTTACTAGTGTCACTGCAGTTAGACAAAAAATCCATCTGGTACCTACTTCAGGTGTAATATAAGAAATGTCATTATAAGTGCTGAATGAGTGTTTGAAAGGATAATATCGTCCGCTAGGTGTGCTTTATTTATACATTTTCTGCTTGTAGTAAAATCTTTGATGTCTATTGGGTTGCGCTAATCTCATGTCTTCCATGGCTAGTTAGACCTCTCTTAAACACCTTAAACATACTTGTGTCTTATAAAGATGTGCTTCTTTTCCTGGCTGGTCAAAAGGATGTTTCTCTGTGAGGTACACTTGGGTTCTTAAGGAGATGCACAAGAGATACAGTCGGTCGACACGTGTTGTTATGAGAGAATGTCTGTTTTAAAATAGTTAAAGATTTACAGCTTGGTTGTGTGCAATCCAGTTGTACTGTTTGCAGTAGAACCAGCATCTCAATTACTTGTCCAGGAATAGAAGCACATAAATATGATGCTTTTACAAGCGTTTTGGTGGTAAAACCTAGCAAATAGAATTTTCATAGATGCAGTGGAATTTTTGCATTTCAGAGGTGTTGGTTACGTTCTCCCATATTTCAGAACAATTTGAAGTTAAGATATTGCATTGTGATTTAATTGGGATCGAAACACAATTTAAAAGATCAATCAATTAACTTTATTTTCTTCCTTTCATTGTTGTTTTTCCCAGTCAAGTGATTCAATATAGCACATACACAAGATTTGCTGTACTTTTGGTGACCTAATACTCCTCTGGAGTTTCATGATCACTGTGTTTGATTTGAGTTAAACCACTTAACTCCTGGTGAAAGCTATGGACATACCTGAGAAATGAAGCCTGTGTTATGTAGACAGGGTGTAAGTATGTGTACAGTGGTGTAGATATGAGAAGATTTGGCCTGCCAGACAGCATTAGCATACTAAGCCTAACAGTCTCACAAATAAGGTTGCAAAGGTCTTTTAAATACTTTTCTGTTAAGTTTTAGGCTATTTTACAATTAAGTTTATTTTTGGTTCATCATTCTAGATGTTCTTCACCCTTTTCTAGGCTCATCTGCTGCACGGACATTCTCATGTCCAAGCACTTCATACAGGAAACCTCATTAAAGCGATGACATGCAGTTAGAGCAGACGTTTCTGAATCAAAGTTGGGTGTATTTGTTTTCTAGCAAAATCAAATGACATAAACAGAATACAGAGTGAGGGACTGAGGATTAAAAAAAGTAATCAATCTCTCCTGAGACAAACATAGTAACTGGCTTCAAAAGCTTTCATAAATTATTAGCTCTGAAATCACTCACGTGTCTGAGACATTGTGTGTGTCACTGGCGTACTTGAAGCTCACCTAAGAGACTGTATCATCACAATGTGCCGACAGAAAATGCCAGCAGCTACGCCACCCTGCAATCAATCACGTACCTGTTTCAGTTACCAAGTGTCAGAGAAGGCAATTTCTTCTGCTTCTGCTGCATACATTTAAATGTTCTTATTCCTACTGAGCAAGGCAGAAGACTTACAGCATTTGTCACTTCTATTTCCCTCCATCTGACTTTATCGCCATAAAACTTATATTTACCTATAAACTAATACAATTTGTGCAGAGACAATTTGTATTTTCATTTGAATGTAGGAGTTGTGAGCAGTTAGTTTCTCTCACAAAAATTACATCATCTATATGTTCAATGAAGACACAGAGAATTGTCAAATACCTGTGCAGGGGGAAATGCACATCTGAGTACAAAGTAGATTAAAAATTTGAGTTCAGCTCAGAAAGTGAAGAAATACAACTGGCCATGGAGTGGAAATAAAGGTGAATGGGTCACGTTTAAGCTGCTGCTGCTGCACTCTAGTGAAGGTACCATAAACAAGTGTTTGATCTAAATTTTATGTGTGTTGTCAAGTGCCTGCAAATGAAAGGCACATTCCAGGTGGAATGTGGCACAGTATTAACCACTGCCTACTTAACACATCCAGAATAATGCCAGTAGCACGAAAATTGGTGACTGATTGTGAAGCAGTTAAAGCCACTCCATCTAAGAGCGTGTAAAAATCTTCATTTCTGTGCTCAGTTTAATACAGAACAGCTATTAGTAACCAATACATTAGGTTTCTTTCTTTTCTCCCATGGACTTTCTCCCTCCTCCCGTTTCTCTCCATGAATAGCGAGTACCAAAGGGCTTCCTGTTCGGAGCTACAGGACACATGCTGGGTGCAGCTCTTGAAGTTTGCTCAGCAAGGCCTAGAAGTAGGCAGCACAGTGAGTTAACGGAGGAATAATTTAATGTCAGCTTGGGTGGTTGAAAAAAGGACCCACACATAGTGGTAATAAGGTTCATCTTTTTTCTTTCTGTTACTAGCTGTTGATCATTTCAGATCTTTCCTCTCAAAATCTATTCCAAATCATGTCTAGGATAGTAAAGTGCGTTTAGCTCTTATCCGTCACTCCCTGGTAATTTCTATTAACCGTACTCCGCACGTACTGATGCTAACTATGCAAAGAATAATTAAGTCCAGTTAAGAACAGTAATTTGGTATTTGTACATTTATTATTGCAGAGATCTCCATAAATTGCTTGAATTTTTCTTCAGTGATAGCGAATAGTGAACAGTCATAGCTGTTCCTGATAAGGGCTAATGATACTTCTGTGTTTCTTAAAGCGGCTTTTGTGCTCTGAGCTCTCTTGATCCGGTGCACAAATGTCCTCATAAAATAGCAAAGATGGCATACACAATATTCCTGTGGTCAGGAACTTGGCGGACTTTACTGATCTAGCACACCTTTTGCTGCACAAAAACAGACACAGGTTTCCATTCCAGGAAGTAAATGCTTTATACAGTCACTGAGTAGCTACAGCACAAACAAAAGCCCTTCCTTCAGTTTTCTATCCCTTGCCACTACTCTTCTACTCAACGAGCTTGCTTTTTTATTCTTCTTTAAGTCTTGGTGCTGAGAAAGACTGAGGAGATCTGTAGTGCAAGGAGGATAGTATAGAAATGCAACCCTCTTACGTGAGGATGGAGACATGCAGCTTGCAACTTGAGAACGAGACACGAGATGCAGAAAGCTGGGCAGGAAGTAGCACCACAGACACAGTGGATATTACTAAGCACACTTTTTCCTGGATGCATACACGTTTGGGATGGCTAAAACGTTCCCCAACGTACAAAAAAGCCTTCTCTTTGATCATGCCGAGTTGGGGGAAGTCAGCAAGTACCAGTGAATTCTAAGCAACCTGAATTGGTAGGTGCTAATGCAGACTGGAGGAGGCCAAATCTCATCCCTATACATATCTACACAGGATGGACAAAGACACCAAGAGAAATTCTGTAGGAACACACGGAATATGGATTCAGGTTAAAGAATCAGGACCCAGTGATTTATCTCCATATTTAAGAGTAAAATACTTTTGAGGGATTTATTTGCCTTTTCATTTAATGTTCACGTGCTGCAAGAAGGCCTTATAACTGCAGTTTTGCAGAGAATATTGCATTTCAAGACAAGCTTTTGTTTGCCTCAACAGGCACCAGAGATCAATTTTCCTTCATGTTATGAAAAACTACCCTTACTCTGAAATGCTTTTATTTTTTGCTATTAAAGAGAGCATAAAAGAAGTCTAAAAGTTCACTGCCATCTCAAAACCTATTAGATATTATTTGAATTATGAAACTGACAGTGTTTTAAAGGGGCTTTTAATAGCTTATAAATATTGTTTGTTCGGCTTTGTGTGCAACTCAAGGAGAAACTTACATAGAGAACAAAAGAGCACAGCACAGTTAGTACAACTTTAAGCCAAAGTCTAAAATCCTCTCCTCCACTGTGACAGCTTGCTGATGAGAGATTACATCCAGAGATCATTACTGGAAATAAGTTAGATAGTAAAAATTAATCTATTGGTGCCCATATAACACAAGATTTCAATTATTCATCGATCTTATTTATCACATAATATGTGTAGGGTCATTGACTCATTTTGGTGTCCTTTGCTGGAGAGGTGTGTTACCCTGGGCACAAGTAAAGAAATAGTAATTTAACACAGCTATAGCCTCACATGCAGAATGCAGCACATACCGAGAAAGTCATCATTAGCTACCTCCTACCCACTGGATAAATGAGGGAAGCTGCATACCGTGGGTTCTACAACTTGAAACAACTAAAGGGATTAATGCTTAATAAATATACCAGGACTAGACCATTTATGCTATTTGCTAATTTTTTGTAGCTGCTGGGTCTCTCAATGGCCTAGCTGACCATCATGAGACAAGGAATGTAAGGGTCTGTACAGAAGTGTTGCATGAAAAAAATGGAATTGGCTGTATTAAGGTGAGAGGAACAGCATTTTGCCCCTGGCTCCTGCCCCAGGATGACGATTAATATAATACAAACCCATTTTTGTACCTTTATGATACTAAAAAAAACCCCACAGTTTTAATAGACCATTAAAACATAATTGACCATGATTCTATCTATTTAGTAACACGGGTTCTTAGCCTTCCCATCTAAACTTGCTAGGAGGGTCTCTAACCAGTCAATACTAGTCTGGACTTGATCTCTAAAATTTGAAGCCACAGCAAGGGTGATATAGATTAAATAATTTTCCCACAGGCCTGCAATGAGATTAAAAACTTTAAAGTAAAAGGACTGTTGGCAAGCCTGTTGGTCTGAAATCGTCATGCAGTTCAGATGCCATCAGCACTGTGAGTTATAATTTACATTTACTAAAAAAAGGAAGGCTGGGAATTTTTCTGGTGTATCAGTATGAATATATTTCACATCCACATCTGCTAAGATTACAGGAGTGGAAAAAGCATATTGCTTCAGAAAATTATTCTATTTAACAAGCACTATGAACGCGGCCCTTTCCACAGACAGACACGCAATTAGATCTTTTCTGTCTTTGTCACAGCTAGATCTAGGAGGCTTCTTCCATCTTTCTTTTTTGATTCTTTCTCTATTTTTTTCCCCACAGAGTTTACCTGCAGGATTGAACGTTATCTCAAAAGATGCCTACTGCTTTTTGGTTGGTTTTCTTGTCACTTCTGTATCGAGTCATTACCATCTCTCTCAAAGGATGTTCTAGCTGTCCTTTATATCTAGAGGCTTTATTTTTGTCTCCCTTGTTTGAGGTTAAAAAGCTCAGAGGACAGCAGTTATGCATGAGAGACTACTCTACACTAAATTAGACGGTTTCTCACGCCTCGCATTCCTACCTCTTGATTGGTAGGACGTGTGTTTTCATTTATTATTTAGAAACGCTTCCCTGCTTACATGAAATCCAAAGTTTTCAAAACTAAAAATCCAGTTTAATATTTCTGCGGTAATAAAAATGAGATATAAAGAAGAATTCTGCGTAGATACTACTTTGAAAAGATGACCTCAACTCACTCTGCCCATGGAAGCATTTTCAGTGTGTGAAAACAACTAGTCCATGGCCTACACTAACATTCAGGTTGTTGTTACCGTCTATCCGGCCCTTAGCGTTTCGATAAGCAAGTATCAAAATTGGTGTGAAATGACTTCAAATCCAGCAGGAGCATTCTAAGCCCCTTCTCACCTGTACGTACAATGCAAACAACAGCAGACAAAATCCTACAAATACCAAAAATTGTAGGTCCACAGTGAAACTTCTTCAAATACTTATTTTTTAGCTGATTTAATCTTTGCAAAATCACAGAATCATTAGGGATCAGAAGGGACCTCAAAAGATCATCTAGTCCAATGCCCCTGCCACAGCAGGATCACCAAGTCACACAGCAACACGTCCATACCTAGTAAACATTCTCTGGTTTACCAACCTCACGGTTTTGTTCAGAGTACGACAGTAACAACTATCCACTCAAATACCCACAGAGCTGAGTTCAGATGCAAACAACCTGCTTCTCCTGTCTCTTGCTACTTTTTATTAGGGACAGCAAAGCACTGGATTTTATAAATCCTACTTCAAGTCTCCTCAAAGACTTTATACCTTTCTGACTGTATACCTGACTTTAATGCTCATTTCAGTGGTCTGTACAGGAGCA
This sequence comes from Phoeniculus purpureus, assembly GCA_028565055.1. Lineage (NCBI taxonomy): Eukaryota > Metazoa > Chordata > Aves > Bucerotiformes > Phoeniculidae > Phoeniculus > Phoeniculus purpureus. Next base: position 11,238 of record JAOXOE010030519.1, read on the forward strand.
TTTATTCTGATCTCACTTGCAGCAGTTTTACTACTCATTTCTAATGGGTTTAATCTTCATTCTTGAAATCTCCTTTTGTTAGGCCAAGTTGATTTTGTCTGCACATAATTTGTACACAAAGTCCCTTCACATATGAAGAATGGGAGTGAGCTTCAAGTTCAGAAACGAATCCCAGAGCTCTGTAGGGACTGCCTCTAATGACGCTCACATCATGCAGATAAAAACGTGGTACCAGACTAGCACCAGGTGACTCAGGTTCAGGCATTTCAGACTAGTGACAGAAGCTTGCACCAGAAAGGAAATTATGCAAACATTGTCTTACAAAAAGCACAACAGGAACAGTGACAGGGAAAGAAGGTGTAAATGTTTTAACAGGCAGTGACTTTTAACAGAGCAGCTAGCTCGTCTTGACAAGAACGTTAGAGATACATGTTCCAACAGTTTAAGAGGCAGCCTTAAAGCTTTGATAACCATAGGAGTCGACCAAATTAGTCAGGGCCATTGCATGTACACAGTCAGTTAGTTTTCAGCCGCTACGAGTCGTGGGCATACATCTTTCAACACTTTGTTTCCCTCTCTCGTCACTCTCTAAACCAATTCTTAATTAATGGTTCAAATCTTGTCTACCCTACGTGCTATGCAGAAATGGGCTTCACAAATGGCCAGTGCTGTATTGTTTGGATTACAAGGACCACATAATTTTTAAAATTAAATATCTGCTTTGGGAATACACTTCTTAACAACTACACGAGAGCTTTCCAAGCGACCGGGCACCTCTGCAAGTCATACTGAGCACTGATTTACCTTCAACGTTTGCCAGGTCTGCAGGCCTCCCAGTCTGAACAGATTGGTTGGTACAGTTTAAGAGCCCTGTGCTTTTTTGCTTTTCCTTTTTGTTTGGTTTTTGCTTTTTAACAGCGTACCCCCTACCTCGTAAACAAGCCTCCAAGCGCAGAAAACAAAACAAAAAATAAAATAGGTTTAATGGCTTCCTGTTCTGTTTCATTATTTACAGCCCTCACATGTACTTCCCCAGCTGAGTAATGCTCTTTGATGATTATATCTGCAAAGAACATTGCTGTGATCAAGTAATATGCTGTGGAACCATAGATAATCAATCAAAAGGGGAAAAAAGAGAAAGCAACTTTCTGACTTGAAAAACTGATTTAGTTCTTACAAAAATGCCAAACTGACAGCTTTGAGATTGAAACGATCTTCAGAGGTTTAATAGGAATAGTGTCAATTAAAAAATATTAAACCAATGTGTTCTTCCCTTTAAGGGACCACTTTTGTAAGCTGAGGATGCCTGTCTTGCCTGTCTCTGTAGTCTAGTTAGTCAGCTCCCAATACAGTTCTTAACTTCTAGCATGGGAATGCCTTTGGAAATGGCTCTGTGATACGGCAGTCAGCAAACTGGAAGTACTGGGAATACAGACATCTCAAGATAATTTCATATACTGTAAATCAGTTTCTTTTTTGCACCCTGAGGCTGAAGGCCTACTGGACCCAAGAGGTCAAAATACTTCTACCATCAAAACAGTTTGTAAAACAACAAACAAGTGGACAGTTTGGTCTATAGTTTAGTCTCTGGGAGTACAAAATGGACAGTCGCATGACAATCAATATGATCAAGCGAATGCCATTCGACTCGCTTGGATGAGTTAAGACCCGCCTGGATGAGTTCCTGTGTGACTTAGTCTAGGTGATCCTGCTGTTGCAGGCGGATTGGACTAGATGATC
>JAOXOE010030520.1:0-12977 GCA_028565055.1 Phoeniculus purpureus
TAGGGATTGGAAGGGACCTCGAAAGATCATCTAGTCCAATCCCCCTGCCACAGCAGGATCACCTAGACCAAGTCACTTCCACTATCTCCCTTAGCAGTAGCGGTTGCATCTCATCAGGGGCCATGCAACACATGTACATCCAGTTTTTGACTATTTTTAACTCAGTCATTGTCAACCAGGAAAAACTCCTCCTTTGTCCTGACTTTCTCTGGGGCCTCGGTGGTCTGAGGCTCATCAGGAGCTTCCAACAATACAGACAGAGGCAAAGAAGGCATTCAGTATCTCTGTTTGAGTAAGAACTTTCTGTTGTCCTTGACCTCTCTTGCAAGATTTAATACCAAGGAGGCCTTGGCTTTCCTAGTTGCATTCCTACTGACTCTAAATGAAGTTTTAAATTAATCCCATGCCCTCCTTCCATGACTTCTTCTTTCTCTTGAGTTTGCCAAGCAGTTCCCTGTTTAACCTTGCAAGTGTTCTGGCACCCTTTCTTGACTTCCTATCTGTTGGGATGCTCTGATCTTGAGCTTGAAAGACGTGATCTTTGAATGTTAAGCAACTATCTTGGGCACCTATTTCTGCCAGTACCCTATCCCATGTGATCTCCCCTAGCTTGGAAAGGCCAAAGTTGGGTCTACTGAAGGCCAGGGTTGTGATTCTGCTTGGCACTCTATTGTTGCCACATGAGATCCTGAACTCTACCATTTAATGGTCACTGCAACCAAGGCTGCCCTCAACCTCCACTGCTTCAGCTAGACCCTCCTTGTTGGTGAGCACAAGATCCAGCAGCGCTCCTCTCCTAGTGGGTTCCTCCACCATTTGCATCAGGAATTTGTCACCAATGCACTGGAGGAACCTCCTGGACTGTGGATGGCTGGCTGAGTAGGTCTTCCAGCAAATATCAGAGTAGTTAAAATCCCCCATGAGAAGCAGTGCCTGTAGCTGTGAGGCTGCTGTTAGCTGTCTGCAGAAGGACTCATCAACTTCCTATTGGCCTGTAATAGACACCCATAGCAGTATCACCCAAGTCAGCCTGCCCCTTAATTTGCACCTGCAGACTGTCAACTCTCTCTTTATCTGCCCCTGGACAGAACTCAACACATTCCAGTTTCCCTTTCACATAAAGAGCAACTCCACCACCTTGACTTGCTGGCCTGTGTTTCCTGAATAGGGCATAGCCATCTGTGACCACATTCCAGTCATGCGAGATGTCCCACTATGTCTCTTTAATTGCCACCAGATCATAATCACCTGACTGGACACAGATTTCTACCTCCCACTTATTCCCCATGCTGTGTGCATGCATACCACATCTAAGCACATGGTATGGAAACTTTGCCTCAGTGTTTCCCAAGGACCAAAACGTCTTCATACTGATGGTAGTAACAGGTAACTTAATCTGTATTTCTTCCTCCTTTTATTTGCTGTCCCTATTTCATCACAATGCCAAAAACCAAATGGTTGAGTACCCTTATGTCTCTGAAAAGAAGAGTCGTTTCAAAGCAATCTTGGTTCCAAATAAAATACTCAAGATCATTTTTTTGATCTATTAGACTGTAAGAGCTTCATGTGGAAAAATCAACCTGACACTGTTCCAAGTTCATTTTCAAGCAGCTGTCAGCAACAAGATTTTTCTAGAGTTGGTAGGAAATAGGTAGATTTTCCTATTGAGAATTCCCCAGCTGATTTAGAAATACAGTTGTTCTTACATGCATTTTAACCCCCCTTTTTTTTTAAGGGACTAGAGGAAAAACAAGGAAGAGTGACTGCATTTTCTATAAATTTTTCTTCCACATTCCTGTATAAAGTGCCCTGATCTTGACCTTGTATCTGCATTTTAGTAGTCCTGCTTGCTGTAGGTTGAGCAATATACATGTGGTAAAGCTGTAACCTGTGATACTCAATGTAGTTAAGAGATAGTGATTCTGTATTTTTATGCAAGTCTGGGTCTGACAAATTTTTCAGTCCAACAAAAACCAGGGAAGCCAGATTCATCAAAATCCTTTATGATATGCTGTATGGGGGGTCTGCTTCTAGTCCTTGATGTTCGCCCACCGTCTAAACAGAGACTTAAGAAGTGTTTTTTGAGGTGGGGTAAATAATCTAACATTAATATCAGTGTTATAGAATACGGCTAATTGAACACCTAGAAGAACGTTTTGAAAGGCCAAGTGTAATAAAGTGTTTAGACTCCCTGAGAGATAGAAGTCTTTTTCTATAAACTTCCTGCGATACTTGAGGGAGAAGGCACATTTCAAGTTAGTGAGAAATATGTTGCTAATGTAATAGCAGCTACTGGCCCAGCCACTACAGGAGGGACTGCTTGGGCTGCTGCATTTTAATTAGTATTCCATCAGCCAGTGTAGCCCACATCTAAAATATTACAAACTAATATCTGTGGAAGTTACAGGTTCATGAATATTAGTAAGCGCTTGTTTGATTACCATTTATTTTAAAATCATATAAATGGTTTGATTACCATTTATATTATTATTTACATTTTACCATGTATCTTTTGTGGGGATTGTGCCTATGTAAGGGTCTTTTGTTTGCTGAATGCGGTAACGACCGAATATGAAAAATATCATGTGGGTCTATTGCATTGCCTTCATGTGCCAGTCTGAAAGTATTTTCACCTCAAATACGAGAAAATCAACACAACAGCTATAAGTCATATAATAAAATTCTGAATTTTTGTTTTCTTGTCTAAACCACACAAAATTCTGGAATGCAGTGGAATTAGTCTTCCTTTCCTTGCCTTCTTCAACAATGAGTTTTATTCCTTTTAGAATGTGTGAGTTCAAGGCTGTTTCTTCCCATCTACAGTATTTATGTTAATTTTGTGAAGTTTTCTATTCTCTTTACAAGTTGTCAAACAGTTAGGGGTAAGGAAGGACAGTGGTTGTACACAGTTGCCTGCAAGCCCTTCTAAAGTAGATACTGTTGTTTAAAAGAAGCTTTTAGATCAGAGTTGAACAATGTAAAAATTGCTTTTAAGTTAACCGTAGAAAGTGAGTTTGCTTTGATGCATTTTCACAGGAAATACAAGTTTTGAGAGTTTCCAGTTTATGTGCATGTGTTTTTTAAAATTGAGGCAATAATACTAATGCTATGGAACGTGCATTTCCAGAATGTCATTTTCATTTGTATTTATGTTCGTACCTTTGTCAATGATTTTTTTGTTCTAGCCTATTAACTTCAAACAAGGCATTTAATTTTGAAGTCTAGGAACAGTAATTTATCTCCTATAAATCTATTTGGTCTTCTTGTATGGTCGTATGTAAGAGAGAATTTATGTAAGTGAATAGTGAATATAAGAATATTTTATCTTTATGCTTCTGTAAACTGTACAAAAAATAATTGATATCCTTTATGGAAACCAATGCTGGAGTTTGCTGTGAGTGTTATGGCAGTAGAGATAACAGGTACAGGTGTTTTTGGGACCATTAATTCCTTCATCAGATTTGTTTGGACAAACTTGATTGTGCAATCATTATTTGACTACATGAAGCAAAAACTAACTTCCTTTTCAAAAATGTATTGAGAGCTTAAGAAATTTAATCTAAATGAAATTTACAGGAGATTACATTGAGTATTTGTGCTGAGTTGATTCAAATACATTATAAAACCTAGGATGAGTAGACATGATAGGAAGCTGCTGACATACTTTTGACAGGACCAATTTCTCTACTACTAATGAAAATATTGTCAGCATTCGTTTGTTTATTCTGTTTGTGTATTTTATTACGAAAACTGCAGCTCTAGGAATTCACCTTCCCTACCTACATGTGAGCAAATAAATGTCTCTCTATGTTTGATTTTGTTTCTCATTCCTGTTTCAGAGGCAGGAGCTTTCTGTGTGAGGGAAAACTTGGCTCAAATTTTGCATCCTTTCTTGCCTCAAATTCCTCTCTCTGACAGTCTCTGCTGATCCTGCAAATTCCATATTTTCCTTTACATGCAAGTTCTGCTGATCACTTCAAACTCTTTAACACCCCTCTTAGGCATCACTGCCCTCCTTCCATCTGTGCTGACACCACTGTTAGACTTGCAAGTACTTCAAGTGTGACCATGAATTTTCTCTTGGCGTAGCAATCTGGACTCCTTAACACAGGCAGAGCACTACGGTGCATACACTCAGTCTCTAAAGGAGTATCCTTGTAAAATAATTGCAAATTCATTAACATCTGAGGATAATAATTATTTTCCTTCAGTAATCCAGAACACCCAAAAAAGTGTATATTAAGGGGACAAAAAGTTTTATATATACATTTTTAATATTTTAAAAACATTTTTGAAATTTGTTTGGAAAGCAAAACACATGAAACTTCAGTCTTTGAATTTCACGTATTAGTTACTTATTAAGTGTTTAATTACATATTAAGAACTCGTAATGCTTGAAGTTTTTCAAGCAATCATTGGACTAATGACTGAGTGAGTTTATCACGTCACTGAAGTATTTCTACTGCAGGAAAACTGTGTGCAAATACTGAGTTGTGTATGTAGCAGCTGTGGTGCATGCCATGTACAGGATGGTACGTGGTTTCTCATGACTTGCCATTGTCACTGTAGGTGACTGTTAGAAACACCTTCGATATTACTGAGGCCAAAGGTTTGTGAAGTATTGGAATGATTTGCTTTTAACGTGGTGTTGTGCTTGGCAAGGACATCGGACCTCACAAGCAGCACCATTCTACAGCACTGTTCACTAATGGTAGAGTTCATAATTTGCATAGCTCCCCATCTCTGAGAAAGTTCATACATGTGCTGTTGGTTTTACATTAACTCCTCCCAGATTGAGCATGTGTATTAGGGTTAAAGGAGTCTTTGGGGGGCAGGTCTTCTCCATGTTGAGCTGTCTTTTTGTCACCTTTGCTATTACAGTGTACAAGATTCTTGCTGTGCAAACTTTGTTGTTTTCCTCTTTCCAAGACTGAGGAGTTCTCTACAAGCTCAGTTAGTCTAAACAAAGCTACAGAGCAATTCTAAACATAATTCCAAAGCAGCTTACTGTTACATGCTAAAGTTCACCCAACTATTAACTTTTCATAAAAATCCTGCCAACCCACTGTTATTTCTCACATGGTGTTACATGGCATTGCTTTTCTATTATGACCAAGTAGTTCAGATCACACATTATTTTTCAGGGCTCTGGTAAGTTCAAAAAAGGATACAGAAACTTGTTCATGTCTTAAAGCAAATGGTCTGTGATCTTTTTCTGGTCTTTATCATGTTCACAGTTGTATGTGGGCTTTTAAAAGTAAATCTTTAACACAGTCATTAAGCAGCTTTCCAGAAACACACATAGAAGTAAAAGAGAATGACAATATTTTCAGCGATGTAGAAATTCTAATTGTTACAGTTTTTTAACTTTACTAAATACCTATTCCAAGAATATACCTTTTTAAGTATTGTTTCAGTGAACTTTGAGTAATTTATGTTTTGAGTTTCAGCAGCTGTTCTAGGAAGGCATGCAAAAAAAACCCCTTAACAGTAAATAAGTGCACACTTAAATGCACAAATATATATAATAAAATATTTAATATAAACACATGGAATATGTAAATATCTATATTTGCATATTTATGTATGTATTCACAAATAGCGAAGAGCTTGTAGCATCAATTCTAAATGTGCCAACATAATATAGTAACTAATCTTCTGGCTGGACTCATCTGGAGTATGGGAGATCTAATTTCTGGTTTCTTGTTGGAAGTGGGAACAGATCGCTTGTCAATCACATGCTCCAGTGTACTTTTGCAAGTGATTATTTGTTGCTTAGATTTAGCATTCGGACGCTGCTGAGTGTCAATGCAGAAACAACAGAAATGGTTAATTGTGAAGAAGCTGAGATACAGGTTTCGGAATTAGATCTACTCTCCAGCGTGTTCCCTTACGAGGAAGAACTCAGTGTGACTGACCAGCTGGCTGTAGCAGAGCTGAAGCACTGCATTGAGAATGAATCTGCAGAGATACTGTCTTCAAACATGTGCTTAATGTAAAGCCGGAGTCATTAATGGTATCTAATGTCTCTGTGGTGGAATTCTCTATGGTCTGTGCTTTGCCATGTAAATACACAACTGTCCTACCAGAAATTATTATGACTTCACTATCATTAAGCCACTCTTAGCAGACTCACTTGAATTCTGATCTAAAAACGCATTTGATGCAAAATTGCAGTTGTGAGCCCTGCACGTTGTGTGCAAGGGAGTGGGTTAGAGACTACACAGCTGCTTAGATTGACAAAGAGCTTTAATCTTGTTCGGTGATATCATTGAGTATCATGCATCCAGAAAGCATCATAATCACTAGACTGCGGATCTGTAGCTATCACATTTACAACAAGCAGTAAAGAAAAAAATATTATTGACCGGCCCAAGGAGTCTTAGTGTCAGGGCTTTTCATGCCAGGGAAACCAGGTGGTGGTTTTGTAGAAGGTCTAGTTAAGAAGATTAATGTTGGGAAGAACTCTTACCTGGCACAGAGAAGATATTTCTTTGGAAGTTGGAGGGAATGTGGAGATTCAGATGCAAAGAAAGTCCTCCACTTTGGAAGAAAATTGTTCTGATGCACATGGTGCCAGAGGAAATTGTATGGATTTGGGGCAATTATGTAACTTTTTAGAATAAAAACGATGGGCTGATATTTTTCAAATGTACTTTGCTGTTAAAGGGCATTTGCCTCAGTGTGTAGTAATAGAAACACCTGTGCTGAGAAGTACATACAAGCCAAAATATGAGGGCTAGAAGAAAAGATTTCCCCCACAATTCAAGAGGAGATGATCACAGACCTGCTGCTCTACTCTGTTGCCCACAAATCTATGGGGCAGATGTGGTGCTTTCTAGAGTGCTGAGAGAGTTGGCAGGAGTTTTCACCAAACTACTGTCCATTTATCAGCAATCCTGGCAGACCGGAGAGGTCCCAGCTGACTGGAAGTCAGCCAATATGATATCCATCTATAAGAAGGGACAAAAGGATGATCCAGGAAAATACAGGTCTGTTAGTTTGACTTCATTTCCAGCAAAACTGATGGAGCAGATAATCCATTATGCAACACATGTAGGATTAGCAGGTGATCAGCATGGATTTGAGAAGGGCAGGTCCTGTTTAACAAACCTGCTCTCCTTCTCTGACAGGGTAACCCACTTATTGGATGAAGGAAAGGCTGTGGATGTTACCTACCTTGGCTTTTGTAGGGCATTTGACGCTGTTGCCCACAGCATTCTCCTAGAGAAATTGATTGCTCTTGGCTTGGATGGGTGTACCCTTCTCTGGGTAAAAAATTGGTTAGATGGTCAAGTTCAAAGAATTGTGGTCAATGGAGTTAAATGCAGCTGGTGGCTGGTCATGAGTGGTGTCCTCCAAGGCTCAGTACTGGGGCCACTCCTGTTTAACATCTGTATTAATTATTTGGGTGAGATGATAGAGTGCCCCCTTAGTAAGTTTGCAGATGACACCAAGATGGGTGAGGTGTTCATCTGTGTGAGAATTGGGAGGCTCTGCAGCAGGATCTAGATGGGTCGGATCATTGGGACAAGGCCAATTAACATGAATTTAAGTAAAGCCAAATGTTGGACCCTGCTCTTTGGCCACAGCAACACTTAGCAGTGCTACAGGCTTGGGAAAGGATTGGCTGGAGAGCTGCCAGGCAGAGAGAGATCTGGGAGTGTTATTAGAGGGCTGGCTGAACATAAGCCAGCAGTGTGCCCAGGTGGCCGGGAAGGTCAGTGGCATACTGGCCTGTATCAGGAATAGTGATGCCGGCAGGAGCAGGGAGAAGACAATTCCTCTCTACTCAACTTTGGTGAGGTGACCCCTCAAGTACTGTGTCCAGTTTTGGTCCCCTCAGGACAAGAGGGACTTGAAGTGCTGGAGAGGGTACAGAGGCAGCTACAAGCTAGTAAAGAATTTGGAACATGTGTCGTATGAGAAATGACTGAGGGATCTGGGGCTGTTTAATCTGGAGAAGAGGAGACTGACCGGAGACCTTATTGCTCTCTACAACTACTTGAAAGGAGGTTGTAGAGAGGCAGGGGTTGATCTGTTCTCCCTAGTGGCAAGTGATAGGATGAGGGTCAATGGCCTTAAGCTGTGCCAGGGAAGGTTCAGGTTGGGTGTTAGGAAGAATTTCTTTACTGAAAGGGTTGTCAGGCATTGTAATAGGCTGATGTTTAAGAGAAGGGTAGATGTTGCATTGAAGGACATTGTTTAGTGGTGATGATAAGGCTAGGAAAAGGTTGATGATCTTGAAGGTCTCTTCCAGCCAAAACTTCTACAATTCTGTGATTCTGTGATTCTATGTAATGAAGGAATTTTTTTCATCTTGCTAAAGAAAACCTTTTGAGCCTTGGCCAAGAAAGATCTAATTAAATTCATGTAATGATTCTGGGAGTCACTGAGGCTTGCAATACTCCTACATGTTTATCAATACACTGTTATGTGAGACAAATTATGAGATGAAGTGAGAATTTATCTTTGTGTATGTTTGATATACACAAGCCCTCAAATGGTTGAGTTGCATAACCCTTGCCGTAGGTGGCATTGCCTGATCAAAATGTCATTCTGAAATAAATCTTTTCAATCAAATGCCAGTTCTTGTGCTCACTCATGTCGTAAACGAAACGCAGACATAATAATGTCCTTTCTGAGGAGGGAAAAGTGCACAGCTTGCACGGCAGGTTTGTACAGCAGTGCATCCAGAATAACATAACTACCAAAGTTTCGTTCATACAGCCAGATATGGCTATGCCATTCTACTGTTTCAACAACAGCTGCTTGTGTAATTCTCTAGCTCATGGTCACCTTCTATAAACACAGTAAGAGGGGTTTCCTCTGGTACAGAGAGATCCTCAGTTTGATGTGTGGTATATACGAAATCCTTTCACTGCAGTGTGTCTGTGTGCGTTTCTGCCAGCCATATTATTAGGAAAGTAACGTATGGTAACAGCAGTCCACTGTAGCTTAAAAATCTGAAGTGGTGAGCTTTGGAGTGGGTCACAAATCTTCTGACAGGAGGCTCTCAAAAGTGCTTTAAATCCAGTGTCACTTTCATGCATCTGTTTTGATGGTGGCTTAAATTTGATTGCTCAGTGGCATCTAAAGGTACATTCCTTGCTGCCCTGAGAAAAACCTCCAGGATGTGTCACAAGATTAAAAATGTGAGAACAAGGGGCATCCTGAGCTCTTACAAATTCTATTGACTGAGTGACCACTGAAGTTCGCTGGTTCAATGTAGCGTACTATTTACATTGGGGTTTTTTTGTTTCATTTGTTGGGAAAAATAAGCAAATTTTACCCAAACTGGGAGGAGTAGAAAACGCAGGTTCGGTTAGGCAGCCCTGTTTATTGACATGTTTGAAGAGGCATATGTACAAATATATTTCCTTTTTTATTTCTTTTTTTTTTAATTTAGTGGGGCTACATCCATTGTCTACAGATGCAGGCAGAAAGGGACCCAGAAATGTTACGCCATCAAAATGTTGAAGAAGACAGTAAGTTATTTTGTTTTGTTTTGCTTGGCTTTGGGATATATTTGGGATTTTCTTTGGGGTTTTTTATGGTGTAGTTCCTTGTGTGGGGGAAATGCCTAGATTAAAGACCTTGATAAGTTGGTTTTCCTATGATTGAGCTTCTTCTACTCCTCATCACTAAAACAGCCTTTACAGGTAACAGTAGGCTGTTTGGAATGCCTCCTTATCCCTACAAATCTTGTGTGTACCTTCATCTTATGTTTTCTGTACAGATTTGGGCTAAAGTTTTTAGACAAAGGTGTCTTATTTTCTCACAATAAATAAGAAGCAGGTTATGAATCATTTAAATGTTCTGTGATTTCATTTTGCTTGAATACATTGTTTTGCTCAAAGAAAACCATTATATAATTTATCTTTCAGAAACAAATTAAAACACCAATTGAATCTCAAGGAAAATTAAATATTTTGTGAAGGCTTTTTCTCCCTACAAAAATGCAAAGAAGTCAGTTGAGATATCATTTATTTATAGAGCTTCATATATGTCATGCATCTACTACAGCTATTTTTGTGTGTTACTAAATAGATTGTGGAATGCATGAAGAGAGACTAAAGAAGACAGACAATTGATTATGAGACTCAAGCACACAGAATCACAGAATGTTAGGGGTAGAAAGGGATCTTGAAATACTAATTAGTCCTAACCCCACTGCCAGACCACAACAGATCACACAGGTACATGTCCATTTGGGTCTCCAGAGGAGGGGAATTCACATTTGTGTCACCAGAAAACTTGCTGACTGTGCACTCTGTGCCGTTTTCCAGGTCATTGGTAAATATATTGAATAGTACTGGTCTTGACATCCGAGGGACTCCACTAGGTACAACTCTCCAACTATACTCTGTCCCATTGACAAGAACTCATTGACTTCTTTCCTTCAACCAGTTCAAAATTCACCTCACTACATAATCTTCCAGACCACATTTCTTCAGTTTAGTTGCAAAGATGCTGTGGGAGATGGTGTCAGATGCTTTACTGAAATCAAAATAAACCACATCTATTGCACTACCATCAGCTATCTGTCTGGTTGTGTCCTCATAAAAGGCAATCAGCTTGGTCAGACATGACTTTCCCTTGGTAAAACGATATTGATTGCTCCTAATGAACCTCTTATCCTTGATGTGCTTAGAGACAATCACAGAATCACAGAATCACAGAGCATTAGTGATTGGAAGAGACCTTGAAAGATCATCTAGTCCAGTCCTCCTGCCATACCAGGATCACCTACATCCAGTTGCACAGGAACATATCCAGGTGGGTTTTAAACGTCTCCAGAGAAGGACACTCCACAATCCCCCAGGCAACTCTTTCCAGTGCTCTCACCATGAAGAAGTGCCTTCCCATTTTGATGTGGAACCTAGTATATTCCAGCAGATACCCATTGCCCCATGTCCTATCATTGCATGACACTAAGCAGAAACTGGCTCCATCCTCCTGACACCCGTCCTTCACGTATTTATCAACACTAATGAGGTCACACCTCAGTCTCCTTTTTCCCAAGATCAAGAGACCCAGCCTTTCCTCATCAGGCAGATGTTCCACTACCTTCATCATCCTTGTGGCTCTGTGCTGGACTCTCTGCAGCAGTTCTGTGCCTTCTCGAGCTGAGGGGCCCAGAACTGGACACAGTATTCCAGATGTGGTCTCACCAGGTACCTTATCTACATTGCAGGAATCTAGACAAACAGACAAGGTTTGCATTTTGCCTGGCTGGTCACTAACATAGCATCACTGAAATGTAAATTAGAGAATCCCAACAGGAAACACAGGAAAAAAGTCAAGGAAAGGAGCCAGAAAACCTGCGTGGTTAAACAGGGAGATGCTGGGCAAACTGAAGAGGAAGAAGAAAGTCTATACGTCATGGAAGTAGAGTATGGCCACTTGGGATGATTATAAGGCTCTGGTGAGAGAATGTAGGGATGCAACTAGAAAAGCCAAGGCCTCCTTAGAATTAAACCTTACAAGAGAGGTCAAGGGCAACATAAAGGGCATCTTCAAATACATTGCAGGTAAAACTAAACTTAGAGGCAATGTAGGTCCCCTGCTGAATGAGGTGGGTGCCCTGAAGACAGAGGATACAGAGAAAGCAGAGATACTGAACAACTCTTTGCTTCTGTCTATACTTCTGGGGGCTGTCCTGATATCAAGCCCCAGACTGCTGAGGCTCCAGATGAAGTCAAGGCAAGAGAGAAGCCTGCCTTGCTTGATGAGGACTGTGTTAGGGATAAGTTGATCAAACTGGATTTACACAAATCCATGGGATGCACTCACGAGTGCTGAGGGAGTCAGTGGAAGTCATTGCTAAGCCACTTTCCATCATCTTTGCTAAGTTGTGGGGATCAGGAGAGGTGTCTAGGGACTGGAGGATAGCAAATGTCACTCCAATCTTCAAAAAGGGTAAGAAGGAGGACGCAGATAACTATAGACCAGTCAGCCAGACCTCCACCCGAGGAAACGGGATGGAACAATTTATTCTAGATGCTGTGTTCTGGCACATCAAGGACAGGAAGGTTATTACGGACAGTCAGTGTGGCTTCACCAAGGGAAGTCATGCTTGACCAGCCTGATAGCCTTTGACGAGGGCATAACCAGGTGGATAGATGATGGCAAAGCCGTGGATGTGGTCTATCTTGACTTGAGTAAGGCGTTTGATACAGTATCACATAGCATCCTCACACCAAAACTGAGGCAGGTGGATTGTGAATTGTCTGCAGGATAGAAATCAGAGACTAGTGGTCAATGGGACAGAGTCTAGTTGGAGGCCTGTGTCTAGTGGTGTCCCCCAAGAGTCAGTATTGGGGTCAATCCTGACACAAAGCTGAAAGGAGTGGCTGACAAGCCAACAGACTGTGCTGCCATTCAATGAGACCTGGACAGGCTAGAGAGATGGGCAGGGAGAAACGTAATGAACTATAAAAAACATAATTGTAGAGTCTTGCATCTGGGCAACGACAACCTCAGGTACCAGTAGAGGTTGGGGACTGACCTGTTAGAGAGCAGTGTAGGGGAAAGGGACCTGGGGTTCCTAGTGGACAGCAGGATGACTATGAGCCAGCAATGTTCTCTTGTGGCCAAGAGGGCAAACAGCATCCTGGGGTGGATCAGAATAGGGGTGGTTAGCAGAGCAAGAGACATTCTTCTCCACCTCTGCTCTGCACCAGTGAGACCATGTCTGGAGTATTGTTTTCAGTTCTGGGCCCCTCAGTTCAAGAAGTACACAGAGCTACTGGAGGGAGTCCAGCGCAGAGCAACAAGAATCATGAAGGAAGTGGAACACCTCCCTGATGAGGAAAAGCTGAGGGATCTGGGTCTCTGTAGCTTGCAGAAGAGGAGACTAAGGGGTGACCTCATTAATGTCTATATATATTTGAAGGATGGGTGTCAGGAGGATGGAGCCAGACTCTTCTCAATGTCATCTAGTGATAGGACAAGGGGCAATGGGTGTAAGCTGG
>JAOXOE010030521.1:0-12976 GCA_028565055.1 Phoeniculus purpureus
GAAGAAGTTCCTTCTCATATTGATGTGGAACCTCCTGTGTTCCAGCTCACACCCACTGCCCCTTGTCCTATCATTGGATGCCACTGAGCAGAGCCTGGCTCCATCCTTCTGACACCTACCGTTTCCATATTTGTAAACATTACTGGGGGGTCACCCCTCAGTCTCATTTTTTATCCAAGCTAGAGACCCAGCTCCCTCAGCCTTTTCTGTTCAGAGATGTTCCACTTTCTTCATCGTCTTTGATTAAGGGATCCTTCCTTTAATAAAATCCTTAATCCCTCCAGAACCAAATAGCAAAATATTTTGTTTAATTGCCAAAATACAGTTAACGTGGAAGAGACTGAGCTAAAAAGTAAAAATCACTGAGCACAATTAAAATCAAGCCAGGACACCAAACTAAAGTTTCTTCATCAAACTCATCTGTGTAACTTTCTAAGGGATTAAGCATTCGGTAAAACTGGAGTTCCAAGCTGGCACTGGCACAGCCTGTGGACAAATTCTCTTGGCTGCAATCAACAGCCTTTGAGGATCTAGGTTAAATCAGCATCGTCAGTCCAAACCTTGGCATATTTCTACATACAAGCCTCACCCCCAGGTGGCTGGGCCAGGTGTCATCAGAAACTTAATTCATGCTTCAGCAAATGTGGCTGATTTATAGATCTTTTTCAGTTCAATACCAATTTTACCTACCCACATTTCCGTGGAGGAAAACAGACTGTTACTACCTTGGAGTAATATCTTGTGGGAGCAAGGACAATTTATCCCTCCTGTCAAAAAATCCCAAAACCTCAACAATATTAAGCAATGATCCCACTTCCTTAG
Source organism: Phoeniculus purpureus (assembly GCA_028565055.1). Classification (NCBI taxonomy): domain Eukaryota; kingdom Metazoa; phylum Chordata; class Aves; order Bucerotiformes; family Phoeniculidae; genus Phoeniculus; species Phoeniculus purpureus. Next base: position 823 of record JAOXOE010030521.1, read on the forward strand.
CACTTTTCTACCCCAAGGTTTCAATGTCAGACCTACTTGCCCTTGCAGTGTGAGCCCACCACAGATTCCTAAACATTTGTCAGTTAAAACAGCTTGGCCTTTGAACCCTCTTCCTATCAGTGATGGTTTGTTTTGTCAAATGACAATGAGCAAGGGAGGACACAGATGGTGGCTGCTGATGTCCTGATGCAGGTTCAAAACCACCAGGAGGGCAGCAGGAATGTCAGGAATCCCAACAGGCCATTAATGACCCAGCAAAGCAGCAAAAAGCTATTTATGCTCCTGACAGCGGCCACATGCAGGTGCTGAGTGTTCACCACATGAGATAAAAGGTTATACAAAACTCTAAGAGTACATTCAGCCCCTTGGCTTTCAAAAACTGACACGGCTATTAGACTCTCATCCTACAAGTTACAACAGGCAGGCAAGTGTTAAAGCCTGACCTGATACGTTACATTTAAGATTTGGGACATTAAATATTACTTCACTCTAAGGTTTTCTTGATTCTTCTGAAGTCTGGTCCATCCTTTTGCAGCAGCTTATGAGCTTGTGAGCTTGAGTATCAAACTAGGACATGGCTATACTTTACTTCCTAATAGGGCAGCTGCCAGAATTTTTTTGGGGGAATCTGTTTCAGCAAAAAATATTGATAGTGGAATTGCTTTGCGCTTTGGTTTGTTTTGTGACTTCCAGTTTTCACTCTGTTCTTAAAACAGAATCCTTATCTCTACAGTTCTTCACTTACTCCAAGTGCTAAAGCTTCATTTGTTTCTTTTTTAATTGTTAATATGGTGTTTCAGCTACATCTGTATAATGATAATCCTGCTCTCTGTAACTCAGAGCATTCCAATAACGTGACACCCATCACAGGGGTTTGGACTTTCCAATCAATCATTCTCCAGCCATTTTTTCAGCACCAAGAGTGAGTATCGAGCACTTTAAGCAGACTCTTCTTCCATTTGTAGGACCAGATGTCAAGTGCGGTGCTGTAACTGCTTATGCAGAGTGGGTGATGCAGGAATTGAAACCCAAAATTAGACCATCCTGAGTGATCGTTTGGCTCAGGTTCAACTTCCTCCTTCATGCACTCCATGCCAGAATGGGTGTGATCCACTCTATGTCTTAATTTTATTTTTTTCACAGGAAGAGTTTTGTAATTAAACCTGATTTTTGTGCTCAAAAGACAGATGGAAATGGAAAGTTTTGTTTACCCAGTTCAGCTAAAGACTAACCAGAAAGGCAGACTTGAACTGGTTCAGCTTTTCTATCTGCAACAAGAGCACAATTTATTTTGCATATATGTCCTAAAATCAGCATAATTCCTGAAGCTACAATGGAGAAAGCCAGTTGTATCTGCTATCCCAGACACCTGGTGTACAGGGACCAGTAAATTCTTCCTTAAAGCTGTCTTACCTTCTAACCAGTGCAATCAGGCAGTCTCAGCCTGTTAATACATTGCTATTAGATTCATGCCCAAGCCTGACTTACGTTGTTTCTGAAGTCCTGCTTAAAAGACTAGTATTTACCATTCAGCTTCAACACTTAAGCTTTTACTCACAAGCTGCACTAATGGATTAAGGACTAGCAAATGTTGAACTCTGTATGATAATTTTCAAAACTATGGACAACTGGAAGCAAGACTCTTGCTTCTTAGGAACAACATTTAAACAAGAAACTCACAGGTCATCAGGTAAATTGATTGGGAGTTCCAGCCTTCCTCCTGATTGTACATGGTGTAAAACTTCTGTATTGGAGAAATCTGGATACAGTTGTTGCCCCAAAGTTAATGTTTCCCACAATAAGACTCCAAAAGCCCTAAGAAACACTGAGGAAAAAGAGCAATTATCACCGTCACCATGGACAATCTCCTCATCAGCAGTTAATATGTCTCTCAGAATAAGACTTAGAAAAATTAGAAGTAAGACATTTTCATTCTTTGTGAAGCAGTTTGCATGTTCTTATGCCAATCTCTGGAAGAGCTGAAATAAGTATGTAGAACTAACACTTCCCCAGACCAACTGAAATGCAACCTAGAAGTCATTTCAGTGCCTGCAGCTTCCCAGGGCAATAGTCTGTGGTTCAGCATGTCCTCACTTAAACAGTGTTTAGAAGTCTCCAGAGGTGTCTTTGGAAATAGAGAGACACCAGTTCTCCTAGGCCTCACTCAGAAAGCAACCAGGACCTCATTTGGTTTGGCCCAGAGCACTGAAGGCTTGCTTAGATAAATGAATAGTGGTATTTGGATGGATGGGCTGCAGAGGCTGAGGACTTGGGCAAGAATGCCACCATGAGTGCCCATGGCTACTCAATTTAAACTTGAGTGAATCTCAGCTCAAATGGAGCTGGGTTTCTTTTTTTCCATGCCTCCTAACAATGGATGTCTACTTTCTTACCACAAATTCAAACCCACTCAAACACATATTTTAAGTAAACATCTACAGCTAAGGACTGACCTTCACAGAATCACAGAGTGTCTCTGGTTAGAAGAGACTTCTAAGATCTTCTGGTCCAGCCTTTGACCCAGCACAGACAGGTCACCACCAAATATCAAAGTCAAGGAAATGTTGACACCAAAACCTTCTGCAAGGCACAATGGCACCTACTTTGACAGCCTGTCCATCTGATGTCACTCAACCTTCCCCAACAAGCCTCCCCCCACCTTGCTCTAAAAATTAACAGAGCATCGATGCCAGAATTCCAAGAAAATATGGGCAGTTGGGGATGAAGAACATTAACTGGGGTTCCACCACACCTTCTCCATGCAACTGCTAATGAAATGAAACCAAATCATGTGTCCCCAAAACCTCATCAGGACCATTGTGTGACACAGCCCGCAGCCAAACTGAAAGGGCAACATGAGATGTCTCTTCCACTGATGATGCTGAGAAATTTGGGATTTGACATAAAAAAGTCACCAGAAGAGGTTGAAATGGTAAGGAAAATGTATTTGGTTGTAGGAAGGAAATGCCAGTTAGTGGAATCGAAAACATAACTCACCAGACATCAGAATGACTTCTAAACACACCATCTGACAGGGAGCAGGCCTCTTTCCCTGTAATAATAATTTTTATAGATATCTCTGGCAAGTCCAAAATCATCAATCTCTACCATATGGGAAGATGTTCTTTCTCAGACACAAGGCAATTGTGAGCTGCCAGGTCCCTGGTTTGTAGGACATAAAAAAGAAGTTAGCATTGCAGAAAACTTGAATCAGATGGGATCTTTGGAGATCATCTGGTTCAGCTATCTCTTCAAGGCAAAGCCAACCTCAAGATTGGACCTAGTGGTTTAGGAACTCATCCAGTTAAATTTGTGCATCTGGTTGAGCCTCATCCCTGGAGATATTCAAGGTGAGGCTGGACAAGGCTCTGGGCAACCTGATCAAGTTGAGGATGTCCCTGCTCACTGCAGGGGGGTTGGACTAGACGACCTTTGAAGATCCCTTCCAAGCCAGTACATTCTATGAATAAAACTGCTCAAGCCCCTCTGGACAAGCTGTTCCAGAGATGGATCCTGCATGTTATGGACAATGTTATCTCATTTTCCGGCTGCAACTTGTACCTGTTGCTTCTTGGCTTTTACCTGTGCACTTCTGAGAAAAGTCTGACTGTGTCATCTTCACTGCAGACTAGGCAGATGAAGACAGCAAATGGATCCTCACACTTGACCTCTTTGTTGCATATGAGCTGATTCTTGGATGCAGTGAGTGCTGCATTAAGACCTCACCATTTTGTGAGAGAGCTGCAGGTGTTTTTTAGCAGAAAAGCGTATGATTAAATTTTACCTCAGTGCTCTCATCTTCCCTGTTACCTTGTGGCATCTATCTAGGCATTTTTCCCTATTATTGTGTGGGGAAGCCTGTGTATAAAATGCATTTTTTCCAAATAGGCACAGCCTTTGCAAATACCCAGACATATATCCAAGAGGTCAGTGGGAGTCAATAACGGACACTGGAGCTACAAGAAACAGAATACAGGAGTTAGCGAGGTCTTCCAGTTTTACTCACTCAGGATGACACTGCTGCTGTGCAAAAAGGCTGCAGGTTTTTTTTCCTCATTTGAAATAAACAGTATTTTTTCCAAAACATGCAAAACACAGGTGCCAAATCTCTGTAAGTCAATACAGTGAGCGCTAGTTACCCTGCTAATTCCTAACAGGGTGAACTGCCACATCACTGCACTGTAAAGAACAGCCTGCTCTTTGATTTGAGGCTAAGACTATTCTGGGACCTTCAGAACTGGTTCTTCACTGCACTGGAAGAAGCGCTACCTGAAAATTTTCTCCCATATCCCATCAGGTTTGCTTGTGCTACATAATTCTGCATCATATGTGACTCTAGTAGAATGTATGTAGGATTCAATACTGATTTCGTCTGATCATATAATTAAACTAGATAATTACTATAATGCTGTAGAATTTCAGTCCCTTAGACCCTACCTATAGACTTCATTCTAACTACAGAAAAAAATGTACTTAACTAAAGATGTTTCTTCTTTTCTTCTCTTTACTCCTGAAGAGTTTGAGGACATCTTGCCTAGACTATCCCAAGCACATTGTGGATACTGCTGCTATTCAAAGACAAAAAACCTGTGGGGCCTAACTGACCACATACATGACCAGCAATATCTGTGATCAACTTTCAAAGGCGTGTTCTACTATTCATAGAGAGAAACTCAGCAGACATCTCAAGGCTGAAAAAACAGTATGAAAATCACAAATTCTTCTTCACAGCAACTCGATACAAGGTCAGTACCCAACACTGAGGTCATCTGTGTTACAGAAGAGTCAGAACTTGTAGGTACAGAAACATAGTCATGGCCTTAGAGAGTGGGGAATAATGGAGTTACAGGGTAAAAATGTAACTCTGCTGGTTTTTATCCTACCTTTTGCTTTCTGGCTCCTCGTAAATAGCTAAGTAGATCACCTCCTTCCATCAGCTCCAGTATGAGGTACTGAAGTTCATTCAACAAGCATGCACCAAGTAACTTCAGAATGTGAAGAGAAGGAAACAACAATAAGATGACATGTGAAAATTCAGCTGATTGGTAGTTAATAAAACGCATGGAACTGCAAGCAGTGAGTGAGCAGTTTAGCCTTTACAATCTACTAATCTGCCATTGATTCAGCAATGCTCAGTGACTTGATTTGCCTAATCATGAAGACAGTACAAGGACAACTCTAGGACATTGTCTCAAAACACTGAGGGGCACTGTATTTGACAGGCACTCTCACACGTGCCTGCACATTGAAACACACTTCATCAGACCTCCAGGGAACAAAGAGAGGTGGTCAAATGGCAATCTCCTCCAGGAATACTGTGAATTGCCACCTGCCCATTAAGGGTTTGTTTTAATAAAGTACCTTCACTACTGTCTTCAAAGTAGAGCTCCTGCGATCTGCACAGAGAAAGGTAAAACCACAAGGTGCAACATCCTATTTTCACAATTGGGACAGTGGTTTCTCCCTGCAGATTCTAAAAGAAACACAGTATGTTGGAGGGATACTTGCAGATATGTTAGATACTGCCTCTGTGTCCATAAAGACTGAGCAATTAGCACTCTCAGATCTAGTACTTTTCAAGGAATGAGAAACGTTTATTGCCTCTGTCAGCACCTGTGTTTTTCCAATTTAATTTCTCGTGTTAGAAAAGGGTTTTCCCTTTGTGTGTGAAAGTACTCACACCAGCAGTCAGAGAAACCTGACTCTAATCAGGGAACTGGTGGTGTCCAAAATGCCATCAAATGCACCAGTGTAAACAAACAAATAAAAAGGGAGACATATTCCTTTTAACCTCTTTCAATTCACATAATCTTGGGTGTGGGTAAAGACTCAGGCAAGACATGCAATTCTGGGTTTGACAGCTCCTCCTGGCCCTCAGCACGTATCTCTCAGCCAGACAAACTTTGGCACTCTCAGAACAAAGAAGGGAAGGAGCATCTGGCACTTTCCTTACAGACCCTGCAGTCCTTATTGCACTGAGCTGTCATTCTGTCCTTCACTCCAAGTGATGGGATACACCCAAGAATTTGCTACATATATTTGTGCAAGATCGGTCACCAATAACCAAAAGTTTCTTTACAGTATCTCTTACACTCTATAATATTTCTTATTATGGTTTCATTCATGAGACCTATGGACGAATATCAAGAAAAAGGATTCAGACCTCCACAGGGCACCTAGGTAATTCTTTTTTCACATCTAAAACCAAAAAAGGAAATACTTAAGAAAATATAAAACATACCAATTCTTTTGTTATTATTGTTGTTGAGTGGATACTGGGAACATATAGTATTTCAATTTTTCTGTTGTCTTCATTTCTACATCCCATTGTATTTGTGTGCATATGGGCTCACATCAGTGTCTACACGTAAATGCAGTAATTTCAAATGTCATCATTTTCGAACATCTCTGATTTTGATTTATTAGCTGCAACAATGATGCAGAACTAGGGAAGGGTCAGAGATTTTAACTGTGGTTGAGTATAATTTCCATTCTACACAGAAAGGAGACCTTAGCTGGGTTTATGTCTACCTGAATGAGGTAGACTGAAGACCGATTGTGTGATGTTTACACACAATACTTACCCGCTGCTCTTGATTTACTCTTTAATTACACGGTTCCATTTTGGTTATGACGAGCCTCTTACTTCATTCAACATACAATATGTGGAGGAAATGAGACAGAAAATGCAAGATGTGTTTTTGAAATATGCAAACACACCAAAGAATGCTGTGAGAACCAATTCAAAATTTAAGAAGATAATTTTCAAAATCCTTCATTTTTCAAAAGATGCTTCAAAATCTGCACTCGGGAAAAAGGGTCTCTGCTGAATGAATGCAGTACCTAATTGGTAAATTTTAAGGTACAAGTTTTTGCAAGGACTCAGGAACTTCAGAGTTCCTTCAGCACCCCTGGGCTCTCCCTGAAGGGAACTAACAGCAAAAGTTCCTGAGGATGCAGTAAGTTCATGTCCTATCCTTCATTGTGAAAACATAACCATGCATCTCTCATGCAAGGGGATCTTGCCAATGTTTATAAATATCTAAAGGGCAGGTGTCAGGAGAAGGGAGCCAGTCTATGCTGCCCAGCGACAGGACAAGAGGCAACAGGCACAGACTGCAACCCAGGAAGTTCCGTCAAAACACAAAGGAGAAACTTTTCTATTTTGAAGGTTGCAGAACACTGAAAGAGGGTTCTCAGAGATGTATAGTTTCCTTCTCTGGAGATACTCAAACCTTATATGGATGCAGTCCTGCACGACTTGCTCTGGGAAGACCTGCCCTGGCAGGGTGGTCAGACTGGATACAGAGGTCTGTTCCAAGCCCCACTAGCCTGTGATTGTGTGATCTCAAGTGCCTTTTTCTGAGGCTTGTTGAGCCAAGGACATGAAAAATACTCATCCACGTACCAAAAGCAAATAGTATGACCACAGTCAAGCCAAGCACCACAGCTCCAATCACAGCAGCAACCACAATGGTGGCATCTGGGAAGATCTCAGCATCTGCTCAATAGAAGGGGAAATGGGTTAATGGCTGTGTATGGAAAAATATCAGTCCTCTGGAGCTGAGGAAGCCCTTGAGCTGCCTGCTGTGTAGTGTTTCCCAGCACAAAACTCTCTCTCTATGTAGATGTCTAACCTTCCAAATGGCCTCCAATGACTAATCCAGACTAACTCTGGGCCATTCCTGTGGTGGTGATCTACTCTATCCATGGAAAGAGAAAGTACCAAACCATTTGACCATCAAGATGAGATTTTCAAAACCATCCACAGAGTGTAGGTTTTACAAGGAGGCTCAGAGGAGACCTTATTGCTCTATTCAACCACCTGAAAGGATGTTGTAGAGAGGTGGGCACTGGTCTCTTCTCACAAGTAACTGGCGACAGAACAAGAGGGAATATCCTTGATCTGCATCAGGGGAAGTTTTGATTGGATGTTAGGAAAAAACTTTGCACTGAAAGGGTTGTCAGGCCTTGAAATAGGCTGCCCAGGGAGGGGTTTGAGTTGCCATCCCTGGACCTCTTCAAAAGGCACATAGATGTGGTTAGGGAACATAGTTTAGTGGCTCTAATAGTGGACTTAGTAGAGTAGGGTATATGATTGGACTTAATGATCTTAAAGGTCTTTTCCAACCTAAATGACTCTATGACTCTAATGTTATAGCTGAAGGCAAGAAGTAATCCTCACATCCTTACCCAGTGTGGGAGCTTGTCTTTATTTCAAAAATCACCCCATGAGGCAGAGTGTACGGTTACAGACACAAAACAGTGTCAATGAGCAGAAGCACATTTCAGGTCTACTGTCTCATGCCAAAAGTGCTAAGAGGAGCATTAGCAGCTGAGGTCACCACATAAATGTCGTCAGCACCTTTGCAGCAACGTCATTAATAAAATTTATTTGCTGTCTTTATAAATCAGTATGATTATTCTGAATAAAAATCAGAGTAAGAAAGTACACTATATACATTCACCCAAAATTATATCCTTGCTTCTGTCTCTGTATTCACCAAGGCCCAGCCCATTCACAGCTGCCACTCTGAACTGGAAAGTTCCTTGTAAGTTCTTGGCCTTCCGCGTGCAAACAATGGAACAGGAGCCATTGTAAACCACCTCCCACAAGGACTTCTCTGTACTGGTGTTGCCAGACTGCTTCCTGCAGCAGGCACAGAAAAATAACGCACTATGTCAGTCACGCAGCAAGGGGAGGTTACTGCTTCCCCACCCGAGTTCTTCAGTTCCAAGGACTTCACAGCACCTCTCTGCTTAGTCCAGCTGTGGAGTTTTGGCTGGGGAGTAGAAAATTGCACCATGCCATTTGAGCAATGCTAGGAATCACACGTCCTTAGCTTGGCACTGGAAATTCAACGCTAGCACTTTTTAGAGATTAAAAGCTTCAGCACTTTCACCTGTTCCAGCACACACCACACAGTCAAGATTGCAAAAGCACCTTACTCGGCTCTTAGAGAATAACATAAACTTTTCCTTTTATGTCCTGTTAGAGGTTTTTGCTTCCCTGGGCCCAGAGTAATTCAGTGGCTCTTGAGCATCAAGTTTCATAAGCTAAATAGGAAGCAAGTAATTGGCAGTGAAGCCCCAATTCTGCAGCTAGCCAGGTCCCCCATTGAATCTGCTGACTGCTGGGTATTATTTCTCCCTTTCCTATTGGGCTGAGATTGATTGCTTACAATAAATTCAGAGCTGATTATTCACCAACCAAAAGAAGAGCATGTATTTAAGCTTCAAAGACCACATCTGCTATATCATTTAACATCAGGCAAGACCATAATATTTTAGCTGAAGTGATCTTTAGAAGTATGTCTGTCATTCTGCCAGCACACTTCAACACAGAAAAAGGGTCAAACACTTGTAAGGCAGAAAGACATAGGAAAATTATATGTTCATGTCTTTCATGTGTGCACATGCCTACCAGAGCTGTACAAAACCCAGTGGTTGTTTTGAAGGGCTATGCAAATATTTTCTAGAGTGCTCTGCAGCTGACGTGATGGGTTTCTACCTGTTGTGAAATTACCAAGAGTTTCAAAGTGAAATAAGTCAAGAACACCAGTGCATACACATTTGAACTCCTGGAGAAAAGCTTATTTCACCTAAAATTAAATGCACTTTGGTGATGCATTATAATTCCAAAGGTTAGTAAGAAGCTAGAGCATGGAGAACACAGCAGCTAATGCACATGGGGCTGTACTTTCTCTGCTCTTCTATAGTAAGATGACTTTGGCATATCAAAATCATTGTGATCTCATAGGACATGGGTCAACGCTGCTCTATGCTCACACAACTGTATGGAGGAAGCTTACAGCACAAGGGAAATATATCTCGGTGAAAGCTTATGTAGGTAAAGTATGCCCAGCTCCACAGTGCCGTCAGTCCTTAGCTTTCACGAGCACGCAGTTAACCAAGGAAAAAGCAGTTGTAGCCGAGTTGAAAGAAATTGCTTCCATCAATCCTGATTTCAAACAACAAAAACAAGAATTAAAAAAATATGTCAGCCAATGGGTCATCCTAATTTTTAGACAATAAATTAAGTTAGCCTGGCACAGACTGCCTTAAGGACACCCTTCCAGAGATGTTTCAAAGTCACAGCAACAAACCACAATGTGCTCATTCATCCCTCCCAGTGCCAGTGCAGAAATCAGTGTGAACAGGCACTCTAGAGATGTCTAACAGTGGGACATATCTATACCAGGAAAACAGTTTTTGATCACATGGCATCTTAAACAATACTATTCATAGAATCATAGCACGGTTTCAGGTCCTTCAAGATTGAGTCCAACCTTTTCCCAGCCCTGTCACCAACACTAAACCCTGTCCCCCAGTGCAACACCTACCCTCCTCTTAAACACCTCCAGGGATGTGGACTCAACTCCCTCCCTGGGCAGGCTGTCCCAGTGCCTGACAACCCTTTCAAGAAAGACATTCCTCCTGACATCCAACCAGAACCTCCCCTGCTGCAGCTTAAGGCCATTTCCCTTTGTCTTATCACGGACCACTAGGCAGAACAGACCAACCCCCACCTCTCTATAACCTCTTTTCAAGTAGTTGTAGAGAGCCATAAGGTCTCCCTTCAATCTCCTCTTCTCCAAGCTAAACAGCTCCAGATCCCTCAGACATTCCTCATATGATACATATTCCAAATCCTTTACTGGCTTGGTAGCTGCCTCTGTCCCGTCTCCAGCCCTTCCATGTCCTGCTTGTAGTGAGGGGCCCAGAACTGGACACAGGGCTCGAGATGTGGCCTCACCAAAGCTGAGTAGGGGGTACTGATCACCTCCCTGCTCCTGTTGCCCACAATATTCCTGACACAGGGTAGGATGCCATTGGCCTTCTTGACCACCTGGGTACTCTGCTGGCTCATGTTCAGCCAAAACTCCATTAACATCCCCAGATCCCTCTCTGCTCAGCACTTTCCAGCCACTCCTTTCCAAGCCTGTAGCTGCTGCAAGTTGTGCAGAACCTAGCATGTCACCTTATGGAGCCTAATGTAGTTTGCCTTGGCCCAGCAATCCGGCGTATCTAGATCCCTAGCCATCCCACAGTGGTGGAAATGATTTGGTATTTATTTCCTGGAAACATTATGACATCTTTTCCTAAGAACACTAAGGTATTTCTACATATTTCTTGGCTGAAAATACATGTTACATACTTGAATTAGTGATCAGAAAATATTTCCTACATATATCCACATATAGAATCACAGACTCTATTGGGTTTGAAGGGACCTCCAAAGGGCATCTAGTCCAACCCCTCTACAACAAGCAGGGCCATCTCCAACTAGAATAGATTGTCCAGAGCCCCATCCAGCCTGACCTTGAACGGCTCCAGAGATGGGGCCTCCACCACCTCTCTAGGCAGCCTGTTCCAGGGATTCACCACCGTCAGGTTCAAGAATTTTTTTCCTCATGTCGAGACTAAATATCCATGTATGTCAGGGTTCTAATTTTTTTAGGGATTTCTAGATATGATGGCTGCTTAGTTTACCCAAGAAACAGATCCCAGGAGAAGAGCCATAGAAATCTCACTATTCCAATCTGGGTTTGTTCCAGGCTGCTTCCTATGGGAAGAGCACCTGCACACATTGCTTACCTGCTTTCCAAGATGTAATAGATCAGGTTGCTTCCATTGTCATCAGCTTTCTACCACGGCACAGAATTTTTACTGTCTTCTGATTTTTTTGGCAATTCCTGGCTTTCCAGAAACACCAGCTTTGGCCAAACAGAGAGAAAACTCATAACATGGGGTTAGAGCAAGACAAAGGGCTAACAACAACCTACACACAAGTGTTCAGACATGTGAAAGGATGAAAGTAATCATCCAGGAAAGTGAATCTGTGACCTTTTTTCCACACTGGACAAATGTTAACGTATTCATTCACATGCTATCCTTCACCAGTAACTGTGAGCTCTTCCCCTCAGCTCCACTTGGAAGTGAACCTCATCTCTTTCACACAGAATCATTGAATCACAGAACATTAGGGATTGGAAGTGACCTCCAAAGATCATCCAGTCCAACCCCCCTGCCACAGCAAGATCCCCTAGATCAAGTCATAGAATCATAGAATCATCAGGGATTGGAAGGGACCCTGAAAGATCATCCAGTCCAATCCCCCTGCCACAGCAGGATCACTTCACTGGAGAAGTTA
>JAOXOE010030522.1:0-12974 GCA_028565055.1 Phoeniculus purpureus
TTCTTCCCAGTGAGGGTGACAGAGCACTGGAAGGGGCTGCCCAGGGGTGTTGTGGAGTCTCCTTCTCTGGAGACATTCAAGACCCGCCTGGATGAGTTCCTGTGTGACTTGGTCTAGGTGATCCTGCTGTGGCAGGGGATTGGACTAGACGATCTTTGAGGTCCCTTCCAATCCCTAATGATTCTATGATTCTATGAAATCTGAGGATGATAGGACTAAAAACTAACCAGGAGTTTTAACAGCAATAGCTGTCTAATGATGACCTCTAGCAAAGATGCTTTCTCTTAAAAACCCATTTGTTTGTTCCACTCCAGTGCTTTCCCACGCCTCACTCAGACAGCTACAAAGAGCAGATGTAAAGAAAAAAAAATCCTCATGAATACAGAGCAATGTAGTATTAAAAAGGATTAGAAACCTGGAACACATTGAGTATGTAATAGGTACAACGAAGGGAGAGGCTCTTTCATAGTTCGTGCAGTGTGAACTATAAACGTGCTCACGGGGAAGGAGGCAGAAGGCTGCATTTAAAATCTCTAAGAACTTGATGATAGAACCATAAGCTGTGGGTTTTACTGATTTCACAATACAGATAACACTGTAGCATTAACTATTTTTTAACACACTCACAACAATTTACACACTTACCCCATTCATGACTCACATTCGGTTTCCAATTGCCTTCATTGTGATCAATAAAATGGTAACATTGATTAGCAACCAAAACACTGTGCTTGCTCGTTAAGTGGAAATAGATAAACCTGATGAGGTTCAACAAGGTAAAGTGAAAGGTTCTGCTTCTGGGTCAGGAAAATCCTCAGCATCAGTACAAGGTTGGAAAATGAAGGGATCTGAGAGCAGCCCAGGTTAACTGAGCCAGCAATGTGTACTCGCAGCCCAGAAGGTACATCATATCCTGGGCTGCATCAAAAGAAGTGTGGCCAGCAGGTCATTCTGTTGAGACCCCCCTGGAGTACTATGTCCAGCTCCGGAGTTCTTAGCAGAAGAAGAGCATGGACCTGTTCAAGAGAGGAGGGTCAGAGGAGAGCCACAAAAACCATCAGAAGGATGGAGTCCCTCTCTATGAGGAAAGGCTGGGACAGTTGCTGCTCTTCACCCTGGAGAAGATTGTAACTTTTCACTGTGTAAAGGACGCCTATAGGAACAATGGGAGTAGTCTCTTTACCAGGTCCTGCTGAAACAGAACAAGGGACAATGGTTTTAAGTTTAGACTAGATAGGAAGAAATTCTTTTAAACTGAAGGTGGTGAAACACTGCAACAGGTTGCCCAGGGAGGTGGGGGAGAACAGGTTGGACAGGGCTCTGAGCAACCTGCTCTCGTTGAAAATGACCCTGCTTGCTGCAGGGGTGTTGGAGTAGATGACCTTTAAAGGCCACTTATAGCTCAAACCATTCTATGATAATCACAGAGATTAAAGGCTGGATCACCAGGAGCTGTAAAGGAGTATAGTGAAATCAAAGCCAAACAAGCTACTGGAATAGTTGTTGCCTCCTAGCAGGAATTGTTCTTTTTCACAATTTCGTTACTTACAGGATGATGTGCTTCTAAAATCTGAATGCATTCCAATTTTGACTGGGTTTTTGACCTGCTCAGTTCTTCAAAGAGCAAAGCTTGTACACTTGTGATAGCAGTATACAGCTCCAATGTTCTGGCTCTTCTAACAGTCTTTTGAAAGGCAGAAGCAGCAATATACTCTCCAAGTTTATTTTCCAGGTCACGCAGCTGACCTTCTTTCTCAAGCAGCAACTCACACTTGACCTAAAAAATTCAAAACCAGAAAAGACAAGATTAACAGAAAACCTTATATACATACTCATGGTTTTATTACTCTATAATTAACAAGCAGGATTAAAGCAGCAAACAAATCTATTGTCTTATAATGCAGTACATTGTTTTACAAAGCTTTGACTGTGTTTAAGCTATTAAAAAAAAATACTACTGTGAGGTCAGATAGTTCAGAAATCAGGCTTTATTTTAAGGTAGTCATAATTTTTATTTTTACTTTTATTGTATTCAATATATAGACCCACCAGGTTTTTAGATCCCTAAGATGATGAATATGTAACATGATGCCCATGAACTTCCTCTGAAAATTTTATTGATAAGAGACCTGCTAAGTGTGTGCATCATACAAATGACATTATCCAGCAGACAGAGATAAATTTAACATGTGATATGGAACCACATATGCTAATGATATTCTCTAAAGTCTTCATTATGTCACCTAGGATGTCCTTGCATGCAAGAGACAGAAGGTTACCTTCAGGCAGTGGTTCCAACTAAAAGTGATTAACCCAATTACAATACCCCAAATCACCCTGCAGACACAAAATAGAAGCAAGATTCATTTTCTCGATATCTTTAACATGTCTCCCTCTTAAAAGACAGACCTTGTCTTTCAACAAACAAAGCTGTTATTTTTGAACACAAGAGGCAGCAATATCCAGTGAAAAGTAAAAGATATTAATAATGACAAGTAATGCCAGAACACCTTTCAAAATGTTAGCAATATTGAGTTTGAGTTTAATTGAAAGGAGAAAAATGAAGACAGACGATACCAACGAGGTCACTTGTCTCAAAACACGAAACTATTTCTTTACAATTTTCATAACACCTATTCAAGGGGTAGAAGTAGTAAAATTCCAGCAGACCTACTGGACTACCAGTAAACAGGACCATTTGCAAAAGAAGTAATGCTTGGTGGTTCATGTGATGCTCCCTATTCTACACACAGAACAACTAACAGAATTTATTACAAGACCACTAGCTTCAATGAGTTATGACAACATACACACACTGAGGAGTTAGTCCTCCTATTCTCCCAGCTCTTATCTGCATGTCTAAGATACTGATTGCCAGAATACACACATTTTTATGATGTCTCAAAAAGGGGAAAATAAATGCTTGAGGTATGCTTTGTTTTATATGACAAGGCTGCCTTTGTGGTTTACAAACATGCACTGCTTGTTTAGAAACAAACTGCATGTACGCTTAAAAAGCTAGATAAATTACACCAAAATGTTTTGGTAGGTGTCTACATACAACAACTGCATTTAAAGTTTTCTTCTTTCTTTATGTGAGGCTAAGATTTTAAATGAATTACACATATATGAAATCTAGGGGTGGATGAATAAATAATGAATAGATAAGTTTAAACAAAAACAAATGTAGAGTCCTTCACTTGGGAAGGAATAATGGCATGCAGCAATACAGGTTGGGTAGAAACCAGCTACAGAGCACCCCTGGGGGGAGTCATCTTGGAGTTTTTGTGGATAACAAACTTAAAATGGATCAGCAACGTGCCCTTGTGGTCAAGAAGGCAAACAGGGTGTTAGGATCTATCAAGAGGAGTGTGTCTAGCAGATAAAGGGAACTTATTCTACCCTTTCATTATGCTTTACTGAGGCTGCTGGAATACTGTGTCCAGTTCTGGTCTTCCCAATTCAAGAGGGATAGAGAATTAATTGAGAGAGTTCAACGCAGAGCTACAAGGATGTTTGGGGGTCTGGAACAACTGCCTTATGAAGAGAGATTGAGAAACTCAGGACTTTTTAGTTTGCACAAAAGAAGGCTGTGAGGGGATTTAATCACTGTCTATAAATACATGAGAGCTGGGTGTCAAGAAGAAAGGAACACTCTCATTTCAATTGCATCAGACATAACAATGGATAATGGATGCAAGCTTGAACACAGGAAGCTTGAACACCTCTATATGAGGGAAAACTTATTTACAGTAAGAGTTATTACATATTGGAACACACTGTCCAGGGAGGTTGTGGAGTCCACTTGTCTGGAGATGTTTCAGACCCATCTGGATATGTACTTGTGTAGTTTGATTTAGACTTTTAGGTGGTTCTGCTTTTCAGTAATTTGTATCCTACCTGAACAGGAGGGTTGGACCCAATGGCCTTTGAAGGCCCCTTCCCACCCCAATAAACTGTGTGTAAACTGTGTGTAAACTGTGTGTAAACTGTGTGTAAACTGTGTGTAAACTGTGTAAACGAATGATCATGTAGTGTAAGATTTAACCTATTAAAGTGAATAATGAGTAAGGACGGAAATGTAGTTTGACAACTCAAGCTCACTTGTAAGGAGATACAAGACTGTGTGTTTTAATTGCAGCTGAATTAAAAGGCAAAAGAAATCACACTGATTACACTTCTGTCAAGCCCTTCAAATAACAGAAGGTTTACATGATATGCTCAAGCACAGTCTATGAATTATAGGATTTGTGGTTAAACTGTAAAACTAGAAACTACTGGCATATTACTAAGAAAGAAGCCATGCACTACACATGCCCAAATACACAGGAATTATGTTCGGTTTCATCATCCAGCATCTGTCTAACAAAATACAGTAAACAAACTGCTCTTAACCAACCAAATGATTGCATTACTCAACTGATACTACTATCTGCCCCTAGCCACCCGAGTTATTTTCTGCCTCTTCTCAGCTCCAAAATCACAGCTCTGCAAACACAAATACATTTGTGAAAATAAAAGCTTGCAAGTAGATCTGACTTCAGTATGACATAGAAGGTGACTTCAGTAGTAACTGAATATTTGATTACATTAATCAGTGTTTGATCACAAAGTACATTATAAACTAATATCCCCAGCAGCTCTTGAAGCTTTTGTCATACCAGAAGACGGTAAAAAACTGTTTAACATTGTACTGATCGACATAACATTATTGGAGTGTCAGACTGCATTGGTTATAACGAATCAGCTCCCATAGGTCTGAACATCCGCTGCGGAGTCCACTGGGAAGACACAAAGCGCACAACAAATTGCCAGTGCTGTGAGCGCACTATGATTAGTTCACTGCACGACAGACTTCTAATCTGAAAACGTACTTAGTTATGTACCACCCCAAAGCGATTTCTCATGCAAGCCATTTTATTGGGTTTTTTAAACTCTGTGGGGAAAACAGAGTAAAGAATGTCAGCACCGTGTTTCTTCTGAAGTAGGTGACTGCTATTTCACAAAGGAACGGCTACGTCCTTATGCACAAGAAAGCTCAAAGCGGCTATGAAACACAAAAGAAGTAGACACAGCCTCCTTGTGAAGTACTTCACAGCAAGGTCAATTATAGTCTCAGGTGTACCAAACCTCTGCTTCAAACTTCCTGCCATGGCCTCCCAGCTCACTACCTCTTGTCTAAAGTTTGCTCTTCTCTGTCATCTCTGTTTGGCAGTATTAAAAAACAAACATCATGCCTGCTTTACAGTATTAAAAAACAAATCCTGCTGCCGCCTTCACAAGCGTTAGCTGGAAACTGTTTTACAGCCATCTTGCAATGAGAGAGAACCACCACCGTACAATGCCTGCAGGGGAAAAGCAGCAGTGAACACGGAGCTGTAGTGCTCCATCGTCCTTTCTTTCCTGGCTTGAATTGGTTGTGCAGCTTGAGAAGACTGATTTTGAATGAGACAATAAAAGCATCTGCATTAACACTAAACTTAGAACTGTGAGATTATAAATGAGGAACAAGATAACAGACTGCAACAGCCAAAGGACCGAACCTCTAGTTCTGTGTTCAGCATAAAGTTTATTGCAATAGTTCTGTGTCCTAATGATTATGAGAATGAACAACTTTTTTCAAAAATAGTTTAGCTTCCTTATTGGGAAAAGCCCCAAGCATTTGGCTTTTTATAACTGATGTACAGCCATGCAATTAGAACAACAGGTATACCAGATGGTGAACATACAACTGATACAAGCTCATTTCCAATTTTACAACATGACTCTAACAAAATCCTAAGGCAATAGTCATACCAAACAAGCATTCAGTACTTCTGTAACAAAAGAGTTTAGCTCATACGCTGTTGTACTTTCGAGTAACAATACAAAAAGAGATGCATTTTGAAGGTTGGAGCGTTAGGCTTTGAACCCAAAAGTTCAAATGCCTCCATTAAAGGATTAGGACAGTCTTGGACCACAGTTATTAAATTATTAAAGAGCATTGCATTCTTGCCTAAACATCTGCTCTCACTTTCAAAGACTGTGTGCTGAACTAGAAAAACACTTGCTTTTGTCATCTGCAACCACTACTAAACAACAGGTTGCTCTCAAATACAAGTGAGATGACTTCTGAATAAATGTGTAGCCCCAGTGTTCTTCATTCCTCAGGAGACAACTACAAACAGCATGGGAAAAAGCTGCAAAACCAGAATTTTGTTCAAACTAGTATTAACACTGATACTGCAGTAATTTCTTACAGTTATCATAATGTTCCCCTGACGTACAAAAGCAATATGACCATTATTTTACAAGTGGGAAATGGATAGAAACACTAACGAATGTGAACATCAACCTCACGGAACATCCTTTGGC
This sequence comes from Phoeniculus purpureus, assembly GCA_028565055.1. Lineage (NCBI taxonomy): Eukaryota > Metazoa > Chordata > Aves > Bucerotiformes > Phoeniculidae > Phoeniculus > Phoeniculus purpureus. The sequence continues at coordinate 6,355 of JAOXOE010030522.1, forward strand.
AGAGAAGGGAAAGTCCTCAAAAATCCCATATTGGCATTGTCCCTACTACTCCTTATCCTTAACTTTAGACTGGGACTGTGAGATTTTAAAAGATCTCCACCAGAATCAAGGCTCCCTTTCAGTAAATACCATACAAATAAAGTCAGTCTCTATGCAGACGTCTTTGGATCTAAGAACACGTTTTCAGAAGTGTTAGGAGAGGTCCAAGAACTAACTTTGCTCAACTGAAGTATGCAATAAAGCACTTCCTGGCAACATGTACTTGCAGTCCAGAAAGTCAAATGTATCCTGGTCTGCATCAAAAGAAAGGTGGCAGGGAGGTCGAGGGAAGTGTTTCTCCCCCTCAGCTCTGCTCTAGTGATATCTCACCTGGAGTACTGCAACCAGCTCTGGAGTTCTCATCACAAGAAGGGCACGGACCTGTTGGAGCATGTCCACAGGAGGGACACAAAAATCATCAGAGTGATGGAACCCCTCTGCTACATAGGCTGAGAAATTTGGGGTTGATCAGCCTGGAGAAGGCTCTAGAGAGACCTTATTGCAGCCCTTCAGTACTTATTGGGGCCTTTTAAGAAATTTTATAGCAGGTCCTGCTGTGACAGGACAACTGGTAATGGTTTTAAACTAAACAAGGGGAGGTATAAACTAAACATAGGAAAATATTTTACAGTGAGGGTGGTGAAAGACTAACACGTTGCCCAGGTTGGTGGTGGAGGCCCCACCCCTGGAGATCTTCAAGGGCAGGGTTCTGGACAACTTGATCTTGTTGGAGATGTCCCTGCTCATTGCAGGGGTTTTGGAGTACATGACATTGAAAAGGTCATCATACTTTTGCATCCAAACCATTCTATGATCCCATGATTCCTTACTAAGGAATCATAGGAACTAGAGAAATCTTGTGATCAGCCATACATCACAACCTAACACCACCAGAAGGGAAAAAGGCAACACATGGAATGAGTTCTGTAACTGAAGTGTAAATACTATAACTATTAAGTAAAAGTCAAAACTATTAAGTTTGAAACACAACATCTTGATAAACGCAGGCAATGATAGTGAAATCCATCCTGCCACTACATCAACTTTTTAATCTGGGTTTCACTCAAATTGATAGCAGTCTGTCATTCTTTAATTACTAAAGATCTAGGGTTGACCCCAACACAGAAAAAGTCTGCACTTACCTTATTACATTTTTCATCTTTTACTGAATCTTCATAGATTAAGATTTTGTCCTGTAAAGATTTCTTCAGAATATCTACCTTACTTCTATTCCTGGATCCTGGTTTTTTCACTTTACAATGCTGTTACAAGAAGATAAGCACAAAGTTATTTCTTCATAAGAGGTATATGACGATGCTAACGTTATTACTCGCTATTATTAGCAGATCCACCAATTAATGAAACACTTTCACTAAGAAAATATTTCTGACTTTCACTGAGAAAATATTTCTGACACAAAGTGGATGCCTATTGATTCAGTAGATTCCTTTCAGGTATTCAGATAAAGTTGGCAATTTAATTTTTAATTCCTTTCAAGCAGAATTATATATTCACCCTTCCATAATAAACTGCTAGCTACATACATTTGTTTTCAAACAAGCTTTTAGAATTGATAATAAGAGAAGATTTTAACTGATGTGCTGCCTCCTCAGTACAGTTCAGAATGAACAAAGACTGTTAATTTAAGAAGTACATTATTTTAAAGTCATGGTACATCAATTCCAAATGAACCATGATAATATTAAGGGGCACCGCTCCATGTAATCAAATTATTCTTGATCTTTCTATTTCTTTACAAGAATATCAACTAAGTATAATGTACTCTTGGGGAAATAATAACATCAGTTCAACTATAAAGCTTTACAAAGTCATTTCCCTTCTTTAGTACTTCAGAAATGAAGGGTTTGAAGTAGGTTAGGTTCTAGTACAAGGAATCCAATTTAGTTTACACATTTAGAGTATGTAACTAAACAAAACAAAGCAAAATTATACTTTTTATGATGATATCAGATACAATTCTTCCTGGAAACACTTTTTGTCCTCTTATTTAAGAACTGCAAACAATTTGTGGTTTAATTAGTTTTTTGGTTTACTGAATGAATGAACACCCCTCACCCCTTTCCCATGTGGACAAGACAGTATAGGACACTGCCCTAAAAATTCTCCCTAAATCTTTCCTTGATTTAGTACTGTGTAGGAGCTTGTCTCTGACATTCAGAGCCAGGCTAACACCACTCCAATTTTTGGCATTTCAGTTGACTCTCAAAAATGCCGCCCCTTGTGATCATGTCTCTACTTTACACCTATGCCTTTTTGGGAAAGCTGGAGGGCATGCAAACAGCAGAAATACACGTGAAGAAAATGTTTATCCAACTGCTACCCAATCAACTATCTTAAAGATTCATTGATCCACACAGACAGGAGAACTGTGCACCTCGGTCACACCTATGGACAGTCCAAACCCATAGTCCATACCTATGGATCCACAGCTGGAGGACATGCAAACAGCAGAAATACACATGAAGAAAGTATTTACCCAACTGCTACCCAATCAACTATCTTTAAGATTCATTGATCCACACAGACAGGAGAACTGTGCACCTCAGTCACACCTATGGACAGTCCAAACCCATAGTCCATACCTATGGATCCATAGCTGCAGCTGAGGCTAACAACATGGGTGCACTTGCAGGAACCCCTTGCACATCCCCACACTGTTCCCACATCGTTCACACCTGTTGATTGGTCACTGCTAAATTCTGATCGATTTTGAGCAGTTCTGTGTCCCTCCACTCCATTTCAAGAGCCTGAAGCAAGGTTCTAGATCTTATCTTGGGCCAAGCCAAGCTGTTGTCCACCTGAGAGAAGCAGCTGTGCAGCTCCTGCCTCATTCTAAGCAACTCCTCTTCTGATAGCGAGAGGGGTAAACTTAGAAGCTGCCTGTTAAAACACAAGAAAGTCATTTGCTGTTCAGTGCTATAGGCAATTATACATTAAATGTAAGAGACATGCACACAAATCCTTTACATGAAAACGACCATCTCTTTTTGTCTTACTCATACACATCAATGATTAATGGTTCCATACGTAGGACTAAGCTGCTCAGCACGTTCAAAATGTCCTCGAGGATGCTTTAAATTCTGCCACAATTCCTGGACCGCAGAACTTCATTTTCAAGGGGAAAGAGGTTTTTTGATTTTTTTCTTTTTTTAAATTAAACTATTTTTAGCACATTTCCTACACTCAGAATCCTTTATCGCTTCAGACAACACAAATCCTGAACTCAGGGCTGAAATCAAGATGAAAGCTTCTCACGAAGCCTCCCTGTGCTGTTTCCCAGCACATGGCAGTCACAGCTACTGGGCTGGGAGTGGTGTAAAAATTATCTCTTTATAAACAACCCCTGCATGTCACCCCTCCGCTCACAAAGTCACAAGGGTACCAGTCTTGTTTGTAAAAAAGCTTTTAGCAGCCTGAACAACACGGGATGCATTTTAGCAGCAATTTGAATCACTCCAAGTTCCTGTCTTGTAGAATGAAGGTTCTCAGCAGTAAAGGCTGGGGAACTGAGCTTCAGGTCAAGATGAAGTTGGCTTAAAAATAAACTATGCTAGAACCTAAATTCGTCTTCCACTTGTGGCTAACCTTAGACAACATTCATCACCTCATCTCGTGATGGAAACATCTCCTTAAGAGTATTTCATTAAGAAGTCACACTTTTTTTGCTAAAGCATTACTTCCCTAAAACCGTGTTTCTACCTAAAGCATTGCCAGGATAGTCCTTAAAAAGTTGCTTTCTTTTAAAAATATATTATACTTCATGTTCCATATTAAGACTGATGCTTTTGCTCGTTATCTTACAGGCCTGTATCACCTCAGTATTTCGCTGAAGGGTTTCTGAGTTTAGAAATCCTCGTTTCTGTTTACTAATTGAAAGTACAGAAAAATCCTAAAACATTAATGCATAAAACTTTCTTCTTAAAAATGTTTCTTCCTCAAGGCAGTATATAATTTTTCATATTGTCTTAGCATTTGAGAAGAACTTTCATCCTATCCATTCCCACATACAGACAGATATAAAAAAATAAATACAGCAAATCAGTCTTGTCTTGTCTGTGCTTGTAAAGAACTTTAAGCATTAATGACCTTCATAAACAGACTAACTCATAGTCTCTCTGATAAACAACAAAACAAACAGGTTTCATTCAAAATAATTATTTGTGAAAACTTGATGTAAGATCACAGTATTACGAAGGTTGGAAGAGACCTCATAGATCATCAAGTCCAACCGCAAGATACGAACACAAGCTTGCGTGCTGGCATCTGTCACTGAAATACCCAAATTGAATTGACACACAGTGGATGGAACGTAGGAACAGTGACAGATTTTAAGGGATCTTAGACAGGACAGTTGTTTGTATGCTGCATTTTAAAAACTATATTTTCCAGAACAAAAAAGCTGTTAATAAAGACAGCATTTAACAAGTACAACAGGCAAAACTCATCATGGAATTACAAGTTAGAAATAGGAAAGACCTGCTGGATCATCAGACCTTGTCCAGGTCTGATGGCAGCAATATAAATAAGACATGCTAGAAAAATAAATGGAAACGGTTTAAGAAAAATATTTGGGTAATACCACAACTAGTTAGTCATCAATGTACTTGAAAGCTAAGAAGAAATGCTAATGAACAGTGCAAATCTCTCAGGAACCTTGCTGCAGAGTCTGAGAGGCACCATGCATGTCAGCTCTTGGCTGCAACCATGATCTCTCCCCTAGCAAGATCTCCCAGCGGTAGCAGCAAGGTCACCACTTGCATTCTCTCCTGCCCAGGTCACAGTATAGCAGGCAGTGCTGGCCAAAATGTGTGTCTGGGGCCACCAAATCCTTGGAAATACTTCTCTGGCTGTGAGATCGGGGCCAAGAGTACTTTGCAAGCAAGCCAGATGGGCCAAGTCTGATGTATGGAGCCCAGGAGATGGAGAGCACTACTATGCTGTGTGCTGAAGAAATATAGGGAAACACTGCAGCAGAGCTTCAAATGAGCACCTGATGGGTCAGGCTTGATTTGTGGCTGGAAGCAGTACACAGGAATTGAACGAGCTAATACTAAATGATTTCTGAGGTTCTGCACCTCTGACAACAGACTGAACAATCATGAAAGATACAGGAGTGAAAAGTGACATGAACAGAAATTGAAAACCACGCCACCTTTTTGGTTTGGAAATTGCCATTTCCCAGGATTTCCACTGCAGTGCTAGGACCACCAGCTCACCCACCAGCACCACAGGGGCTGAGCACATGTGAAAAATCAATTCCTGAGCACGCAACAGAGAACTTACCACTGGGAATTGTACCAGACAAGTGTGAAAACTCTGAATTGACCTCTATTTGCAAGAATAACCAAGAGAAGGGTACAGAGAGATACTTGCATGAATACAGATTGTTCCCAGCTCCTTAATTTTTTTTGTTCCAAAAGGCTTGTTTCTAGTTCTTGGCTCAGTTTCATCCTGGTGAGCTGAAGCAGCTCTTCAGCAGCTGTGTTCTTGTCACACTCTTCCCTCTCGAGTTGTTCATGTTTAACAATCATCTCTTTTTTATGCTCCTCCACCACTTCCAGCAGGAACATCTTTGGCACACCAAGCTTGACCAGTTCTGGCACAAATACTCCATACTGAACACGTTTAAGCTCTTCAACAGTTTTATCTGTTAGACTAAATATAAGTTCTTTTAGCTCTTCACTAGCCTCGCTGTCAAGCTTTTCAGTAAGTTCTTCAAATTCAACAGTCTGATCCCTCAGAAGATTCTTCCAGTGGTTTAGGCAGTGAGTGACATTGTTAGTAGTTTTGAAGGGGTCTCCAAATGACAGTTGTTCCTTCCAGTGCTCTTTCTGCTGGTGCATTTGCCAAAAGAAGCAACAAAGTTAGGAGAAGGAACATCTGAAAGTCTAGCCCTTTACCTATGTATGTCATAGCAATGCACAGCTTCGGATTTTTCCAGTGTTTTCACAACTGGTTTTCAGTCTCCTCGACATGATGGCTTTGTGCACATCTAGTAGGTCTGTGATAACTCAGATTAAACAGAAGGGCTAACAAACACAAGCCTGCGATCATTTGGATGAGGGATATATATAGATGTGGGATAAACGTGCCTAACAAAGGTATAATCTTAACTGGCTGAACTCTAACGATCTGTCAGCATTCCAAAAGATTAAAAAGGATTAACAAAAAAGTTGGTGGATTTAAAAAAAAAAATTAAAAGAAAATTACAGGATGCAACAATATGATTGGAAAGCTAAACCAAAGCTATGATAATTGAGAATAAATAAAACAAATTAAGTTTCCATCATTATATCTGCCGTGTCTCCCTGTACTGATGCATGCTGAAGAACAGAAAACACTGAAACACACATCCTGCAAAGAGTAAACTTCACTACACCTAACTCTGATCATCTAAACAAGTACCACCTAACTCCAGATTGCTTTTTTCCTAAATCCTTTAGAATGAGAAAGACAACTCCCTTCCATTTATCTCAGATCACTTGCAAGTAATCTTCAATATGAGATGATCTGGAGCTCTGAGAGTTAGTTTTGATTCTTAGATGGCTGAGGTTATAAAT
>JAOXOE010030523.1:0-12974 GCA_028565055.1 Phoeniculus purpureus
GGTAGTTAAAATCCCCCATGAGAACCAGGGCCTGTAGCTGTGAGGCTGCTGTCAGCTGCCTGTAGAAGACGTCATCAACCTCCTCATTCTGATCTGGTGGCCTGTAATAGACACCCACAGCAGTGTCACCCATGCCAGCCTGCCCCTTGATCTGCACCCACAAACTCTCAACTCTCTCTTCGTCCGCCCCTGGACAGAACTCAGCACATTCCAGTTGCTCTCTCGTGTAGAGAGCAACTCTACCACCTCGCCTTGCTGATATGTCCCTCCTGAGAAGGACATAGCCATCCACAAACTGAGTAGCAAAGTTCAGGTTGTGAAATGGAGAGGCCAGCTTCAGAGGTCTGTAGCACAGCAATCTGTGCTTGTTCCTGCAAGTGGCACACTTCATTACACGCAGCGTATAGTGAAGCTGAAGCTCGACAAATGAGAATCCTCTGCTTTCCTTTGTGCCGAGAGTTTAATATTTTTCCACAGGCATAATCCCTTAATGTTTTCCCTCAAAGACCGTCATATTGGCTTGGCAGATATTGGTGGATTTCAGCAGATCATAAGTTATCCTAATGACAACTTTCTGTGTATCATTTCAGAGTACTTGGAATTAATTTCTTAAATTCTTTGGAGGACTCTTTTGAAGCACATAGAAAAGTGATTTTCCAGTGCCTTCAGGCCTTACAGTAGACTTAGAGGTTTACTTCCTCAAATCAGACCCAAGGCAACAATGATATTACTAAATAAATGTGCTTTTCATGTAAATACATTTGACATGGGTCTGGTCTCTTCTTTTATCAGTAATCTGTTTCCTGTGACCCAGCAATCCAATCAACTATGACTCAGTTACTCAGTTCCCTACAGTGAGATCACTTGCCTTTGGGTCTAAATAGAGCTTCCCACAATTGCCTCTATAAAAAAATGCTAATAACAAACAAATGAAGTGAGTCCACAGATAACTGGATTCAATGCTATCGTTAGTAGGTAGGATTGCTCAAGCTGAGAGCTTTGATAGGGTCATCAGTGAAGAGAAATGAAGGATACTTTCAGACTCTCATACAAAAGAGAGTTCTTTTTGTTTCACAGACGTTATGCATATCCGTTTTGTGCCTTGTTAACGATTACTATAATTGTTTTACCTACCTGAAGCAAAAGTGTGCAGGTCTGTGAAGTATTCACAAAAATTTAATTTGATCAATGACTGTGTAGTCATTAGTTTCTAATACACAGAAATTAGGGAAGGGCTATATTCTAGAAAGGCATCTAAGAAACTGATGTTCTGTGACACATACAAATACACTGGTAAACAGAAGAAACCCTGTATTTAGATCCACCTAACCACATGCACATAGAAGATGTGCTGATTTTTCTTCATGTCAGGCACAGATGGCCTGTGATAATTGAAACTAATTTCAAAGTTCAAATCCATCTTATTTCTGGTCTGAAGACATAATTGCTGAATGTAATAAATTGTTGACAAAAAAGAATAAAATAAAAAAAAATATATTTTGTGTTAACAGCATGATTGGTGTTGATGAAAACCCCTCTTTAAGCAGACCATGCACAGAGGTACAGAGATGCACTAAGAAGGACAAAAATTATAAGAAAACCTTCTTTTCCCTTTTCTAATTTTAATAAAATGAGCTTTTTTTCAGATACTTTCTGATACTATGTTAAAAACTACAGCATGTAACTACTATTTGCAACAAGACATATGGCAACAAGTAGATTGAATCCATCAAATTCACCCTATCATCTCTTCAAGCCAGTTGCGACTCATTTCTAAGAAGGCACAACATTTATTTTAATACCATTATTAAAGAAGGGCATTGGGTAAAGTTTGAATTGTGGCCTGGATTCATATCATTTAAGTTCAGGATCAACATGGAACCACTTACTAATTTGGGCTCAGTTGTCTTTTAGAGGTGTCTGTCTCCATCCATTCATTGTAAAAGCAATTACCACTACTTGCCTCCTAATGTAGGAGGCTCAGCCAAGCCAAACAGTATGAGCCCAGACCTCCATCTGCACCAGACTATTGATTCTCTCTCTTTCTGCCCTATTCCATTGCTCTGTCCTTGTTTGTGAAACGTGTGTAGTTAACAGACAGCTACAAATTGGAAAGGTGAAGTTATTGCACTTCTGTCCTTGTGCAGAAATGATGCACAATACAGACCTTACTCTTAAATACTTTATCCCTGGTATAGATTGTGAGTCTTTAAAAGCTGAACATAACTTTACTTGCAAAGGAAATCTCTCCTTCGCAATTTAAAAGTGGTTCTGAGCATACACTACCCAGTGTTTGCCAATACTCTTATTGACATTTCCATTCTTCACACTTCCTCTGTACCATGCATTTATGTGCAGTAATAACACAGAAAACTGTAAACGTGATTTCCAGTGATTTTTGATTTAGTCTAATTTTTATGAGTTTGGTCAGGTTTCCATTTGGCAACTACTTCTTAAGGGTATACAAGTTTTCAAGTGACTTACATATGAACAGCTCAAGGTGATATTTAAAAAATGTGTTCAGATGAGCCACGTGTAAATCTGTTATAAAAGGAACACTACTCAAGTGATTCAGCTGACACCAAATTGGCAGAGAAGAAGCCTTTTTACTATATTAAATCTATCAAACGAGGAAAACATCAATTAGCGGTTAAAAATAACAGTCTCTTGACTCTTTAAGAAATCATCTTTCAGACGCATAACACAGTTTACCCAGGACTGCATGTTTTGGTTAAATTAAAGTGCATGCATTTGTAAACAACTGAGATGTGCGTGATTATTTTAAGAAATACACTGCAATGGCATTGCAGGACTTGTGGTACTGAGCCGAATGAACACTTAAAATGGAATCCCACTATGAGTGTATTACCTCTCTGTCAGGAAGTATCACTCACCTTAGAACTGGCTTGCCACCTTGCATGGGTGCTGTGCAACCCACATCTGCTAAGGGACATCACTTTACAAAATGCAGAATCAATTTTCTATAAGAAGTATGAACATATGATGAAGTGCCTGCTACATACCAGTGGATCAGAACTGACTAAAAAGCAGATTTGTGGTGTTAAGGAACTGGCCAAGGAGACAGCTAACAGAGTAGGGAGTCTTCTGTCCCTTGCCAAAGAAAAATTTATGAACTGCAGCAATTCTGACAGAACGGAGAAAAAAAGATCATCTATTATGTTTATGTAAAGAAGCAATGGAGACGCAGAGTATCTCCATTTTCTTAATCCCCCCTTCAAACATTTGATTAGATCAACTTCCCCTGGCACTGAGCATTGCAAGCAGAGGAGAGGTGAGGAAAAGTGCAGTTATTTCTGTAATGTAAGAATTATGCATATCCATCTCACAAGGGTTGCACCGGCGTGGGGCAGTCGATCTTCTGTATATCTCAAGGTGTTAAGACAGTCTGGTAAACAAGAATGATATGTGCTGGTTTTACAAATAAACTACATCCTAGTATGCTTCTTGAGTTTTTCTAGAATAATTAAGATCAGTTAATGAATCTTGACATCTACCATGTGGGTTAGATGAAAAATAATAAAATAAAAATGTAAGGATCTGTTTTAAAAGGAAGGAAAAAAATGTATTACTTTGCTTCCTTATGTATAGGTGATCTTCCTGTGCATTCGCAGGGTAGGAGGAGGTTATCTGTGCTATTTACTCTTTTAATATAATGTAATGAAAGCCAAATGCACAAGTTCTGCAAAATAGCTTAGACAATATGTTTATCATGACTGCGTACCTGTCAAAATAAAGATTTTCACACTCTAGCACAATAAATGTGTTATTTAAAAAAATAGCAATATTGCTGAGTGACAAAATTCTTCAGATATTAACTCTTCAGAGGAGGATGTTGGTCTCTTCACACAAGTAATAACTGATATGAGAAAATGGCCTCAAGTTGTGTCATGGGAGGTTTAGACAGCAAAACCATCTTAATTTAAAGGGTCACAAAGCATTTGAACAGGCTGCCTAGAGAAAAAGGCATAAACTACCATCCTTGAATGTGTTTAAAACTCATGTAGATATGGTGCTTAAGGAGAAGGTTTAGTGGTAGGTTTGGTACAGTTAGGTTCCTGATTGAACTTGGGGTATAGGTACATTCTATAAGACAGTCTTTGCTACACAGCACAGTGCAATTCTGTGTTCCCTTGCAAGCAAACATGCTTCTTGCTTTATGCACACAGCAGAGATATATTTGTAATTTAATCAGAAAACAAACTCAATGCTGCTTTCTCATTGTCTGACATGTAAGCTGCAGTAGAGAATGTCTTATTTAGGTAACAATTCCACAAACAACTTGAAAGGCAGAACAGAAGCAAATCATTGTCTTGTAGTTGTATTGACTTTGTGCTGGCAATAATTTTTGCCCCTCGAAGCAAATATGAATAAACTTGTATGATTGAATGCATAGAAACTGTTCATCTGATTAATAGGATTTTGGTTCAGCAAGTTCCTGACCATAATTCTGCTGGAGAAGCTGGCAAGTCACTGCTTAGATAGGTAGACTCCTCACTGGGTTAAAAACTGGCTGGATGGCTGAGCCCAGAGAGTTGTGGTGAATGGGGTTAAATCCAGTTAGTGACCGGTCACAAGCAGTGTCCCTCAGGGCTCAGGTTTGGGACCCGTCTTTATCAATGACTTAGATGAGGAGGTTGAATGCATCTTCAGTAAATTTGCAGATGACACCAAATTAGGTGGGAGTGTTCATCTGCTTGAGGATAAGGAGACACTGCAGAGGGATTTGGACAGGCTGGAGCGATGGGTTGAGGCTAATGGGATGAGGTTTAACAAAGCCAAGTGCCGGGTCATGCACTTTGGTCACAACAACCCCCAGCAGCAGGGGAAGAGTGTTTGGAGAGCTGCCTTGTGGAAAAGGACCTAGGGGTATTGATTGACAGCTGGCCAAACAGGAGCCAGTAGTGTGCTCAAGAGGCCAAGAAGGTCAATGGCCTCCTGGCCTGTATCAGGAATAGTGTAACCAGCAGGAGTAGGGAGGTGATCCTGCCCCTGTACTCTGCACTCGTGAGACCGCACCTTAAGTACTGTGTTCAGTATTGGGTGCTACAGTATAAGAAGGACATTGAAATGCTGGAGAGGGTCCAGAGAAGGTCAGTGAGTCTGAGGAGAGGTCTGAAAAACAGACCATATTATGAGTGGCTGAGAGAACTGGGGTTATTTAGTCCAGAGAAGAGGAGGCTGAGAGGAGATCTTATTGCTCTCTACAACTACCTAAACAGAGGTTGTAGTGAGGATGGTGCTAGTCTCTTCTCCCAAATTACTTATGATAGGATGAGAGGAAATGGTCTCAAGTTGCATCAGGGGAGGTTTAGACTGGATATTACGAAGAAGTCCCTTCCTGAGAGAGTGGCTGGGCACTGGAACAGGCTGGAGTCGCTGGACGTGTTTAAAAAATGAGTAGATAAAGCACTTGACGCCATGGTCTAGAGGTTAGGGAGATGTTTAGTTGAAGGCTATACTTTATGATCTTGGAGGTCCTTTCCAGCCATGTTGATTCTATTATTCGATAACAATCGAATCACTTTAAAGAAATGACTGAAGAAATGTTTCACCTTTGTAAAAATAAAAGTCCACACATTAAATGTATTTAAGCACTTCAAAAGAGAGAGAAGCCTTCAAAAGAGAGAGAAGCATCTTCAAAGCACCAAATCAGGAGCTAAATGAACAGTCCAGTGATCAGGACTGCAGTGTTTAGCATTCAAATATCTTCATATCTAGCAGAATCTTCTGTCCCAGCCAAGCTCTCCACAAAGCTTCTCAGAATAGGATGCACAGAAGATAGCAACATGAGCTGAGAAGTACAGATGTGACACAGAACTGCTTGGCAGGACGGGAAGTTTGTGTCTTTGCCCTGTCAGAAACATAGGCAGAATTTAACATAGATTCCTGCTGATAGCTTTTAGCATTTGGAAAAGCATATCCAAAGCACTGGAAGGTAGTTGTATTGTTTGCCAAGCAAGTCCTTGTGTGGATGCCACAGCACTTTTGAAAACCTCGGTACTCATCTTCAGACACCTTTGGTTCATTTACAGAAGTGAAACAAGTAATTCCAAAAGAAAGATCTATATGCCTAATCTCCTACTGTTGGGGAGTTTGTTTTTTGTTTGATTTTTTTTGGTGGGTTTTCCTTTTGAACATGCTATGCTACTTCTGCACTATAGCTGATGGTGATAGACAGTTGAGGAATGTGGAAAGCTGAGGAATACTGTCGAGGGAAGAACTAACATATTATAGTGCTACTACGCCTGTGGTACTATATTGTGACAGATCAAAACTGTTAATGTTCCGTGCAAAGAGATGCACATAAGGACAATACCAAGAAATCTCTGCCAAGATCTAGCACTCTACTAGAGGTGACAGAGAGAAAAAAGATGCAGTTAGACTGTTACCAGCAGCCATTTGTGTAATACTGTCACATTGATGTATAGGCAATGTCTGGTTTAATACAAGAACAATAGAATGTGGAATGTGCCGCTGTCATAGCTGATTTTGGCACAGCCATGTGTGCATTTTGGAACACTTATGTAAAAAAAATTATTATTTTTTCTTTTAATTTTCTCTTGGATTAATTCAAAGAATAAAGCAGAGCTGGGATATTGGAGTGATCAATCAAGTAAAAGCAGTTTAGGAGGACCATAATGACACTAAAAACATATAACAGGGTAAACATGGAAAAGAGTAAATAATTATTTAAATAAAAGAATAATATAAATGAAAGAACAAATGATTATGATTCAGTGATTAGGGGTTGTAGGGTGGATGGTTGAACTTGATAATCTTGAAGATCTTTTCCATCCTTGATGATTCTATGATTCTATATTAATTGTCCATAAGTAAATCTAGTCTGAAAGTTACTTTCTAACCATCTGAATAATCAGAAGAATATGAAACAAACGCAAAGCTCAAAATTCCTACTTTCAAATATAGGCTAATTTTTTATGATAGTGGTTGACTCTCATATTAAAGCATTGAGTCCTATAATAAATGCCTCTGGTGTTTCTCAATGGGCACTGTGGGCACTTCTGTGAAACTATCTGACTATCAGATAACCACAGCCAACATCACACCCAGGTGATCTTGAGCTTCATCACCTCTTGGATTAAATGTTAACAGGAGTATTCCTCTGGAAGGATGTAATAGGGCAGATCTGTTTAAAGAATCAAGCAAGACACCCGAATTCTCTACTTCAAGAGAAGAGAAAACAGATTTATCCTTTCACTCAATGACCTTAAAAAAGTAGGTTTAAACCAATCACTTAAACGTGCCACTGTCTGTTAATAAAAACCAGACATAACATTGCAACAAATATCAGAAAACATAAGTTAAATGGAAGTATATTTATGTTATAATAGATATAGAGTCATAGAATCATAGATATGGTGAAACTAAATTCTTATTAAATATTTAGGTTGGTTTTTCCATAATACCGCTAGCATAAAAATAAGTCTTTATAAATGTACACAGTTTTGATAGTATCATTGTATAATTGGACACAACTATCACAGACTTTGTAGCTCATGTGAGTGCCTACTATAACTATGACTATTACGTATGACTATTACGGATTGGAAATTAGGGTTACTCAATGTACTGTGTTTCCCTATTCTACACTGTTAACAGAAATCCTAATTCTTTCGAAAATTCAGATATAAAATTCTAACAAACAGGAAATAAACATTTACACAACTTTTCTTACTGTAGTTTTGCTTCATATTCTTCTGTCATGAGATATAAAGTGTGTATATATATATATATATGCTTTGTAAGGATTGTGTCTAAAGTATGTATTTATACATGTATTATGAATTTACAGGTATCAGATATAAAACATTTGTCTGATGACTTTAACTGACTGCTGCACTGGTTCCCAAGGTGGTTTTAAAATGTGTTTACACCCAAATAGAATTTTTTTAAAAGTCATGAGAAAATGTACTATATAGAAACAGACATAAATAGCAGAGCTATACACTAGAAACCCCCCACGTTTTTTCCATTTCTAGTTGCCTTGGTCATGTTCATAGAATTGGTTAGTCATAAATATTCTTTTTTTGTTGTTCCATCTGCTCTCCATAGGTTAAAAATAAAGAATCTATATAAAGTCTGGAAAGACTGTAGGATTTTGCTGTAGAATAAATGAGTTTCCTTCTTTTTAAGCTTTCTGGCTGGCTTCTGATTTTGCTTATCTATTTCTGATATTCTCGTCCATCTGTTTATTTATCAGCCCTGCTTCTTTTTCCAAAACTACAAAAAAACCCAGAATGACAGAGCCTTACAAAAGGACACCAGACATGTTACTTCCTGAGCTTTGCAAAGATAAATTTGATGCAATATTGTTTACCATCCTTCTACAGTAGGCAAGGTATTCACACTGTGTGGCTTATCAAACAGCACGGCAATCACACACATGGTATTATAGCGGATTGACACAAGAAACTCTAATGAGAATGAGCCACTAGGAACATTAGGCAGAGGCTTTAGGCACAGATCTAAATACAGTCAATAACGTCACAATCAGAAATAAGAAAAGAATCAGTAGAAAAGAATAAGAACTCATAAGATAGCATTGCCTGGTTGTTATTGCCTCAAGCTCTCTCTCTGTTGTGATTTCTGGAGAGCTCTGATGGCTGAGCAAACCTCCTTTCTGTGTCATCATGTCCCTGCAAATTGCCACCTAAAGCTTGCTTAACCCTATCCGGACAGAAGAATGTATTCTGAAATGCATGGGTATGCAGCGTGTTGGAAGGCTTCAACTGGTCCTTCTGGTGGGTGCTTACACTCATAAGCATTCCAACTGGCTTTCGGGTAGAATTTACCAGGCAACAAGCAACTTTAGGGAAAAGGAAAGATTTTATAGGACCCACACTCAACAGAAAGAAAGGAAAAACCCCAAACAAGAAAACAAACCATCAGAAACTGCCATTACACACATTCTGAGAAGCTGAGAGAGAACTGTGTAGTGTCTTTGGCATCAGCTGGGGGAGTCCCTGGTGGGAGGGGCACGCACTGTAGACAAACGAATGACCAAGACTGTCCCTCGGGCAGAGGCTCCCTCCCAAGCTCTGCCAGGCTATGCGGCTCCAAGCCATCCACATTCTCTCTCTTTCCACTTTTGGCGAGGTCCTCGGGGCACCATGTAGCATGGCCTGCAGATGGGCCAACAGACGGGCTGGAACAGATAAGCACACTTTCAGACGGCAGTGGGAACTCGAGTGCACCAGCGCACACTTAACCCCCAGTCTCTTGGCAATTTTGCCAAAGGCTCAAGAATCAGAAGCCTCTTCGGCTTTTTCAGCGCACACAGTCAAGCTAAGCAACAAAGGAAAACATCAGATGCCCCTTGGGCTTCTTTCTCTGGCTTGCTTAGGCATTTCTCAGTTTCTCAGTCACAGCTTCTGTGCCCTACGGCCAGAACAAAGCCAAGATGGAGCCGATCACACGGACAAGATTGTTTGCCAACCCGTTTTGTGGCCACTCCTCTGCTCCTGACCTCCGTTTGGCTTGGCATCATGAACCTACACCTGCCGCCACAGCAGAGTGGGCCAGCGGCAGCCCTACTACCACTGTTGCTTCAGTTGGCACGGCCCACGGGGCCATGCCTGCTGCTGTGGCATGGGTGGCAGCTGCCGCCACTGCCATGGCTGGGTCAGAAAGACTTTCTCCTGGAAATCATCCCCTGGCTGAAGAGGGTAGGCACGAGTCACGCGAGACGAACCACTCCCACCCACAGCTGCAGCTTCCCCTGGCAACTGGAGGCTGGAACTGCAGCGCTGCAGACAGGGGCTCCAAGAGAGATCTATTTTGTGCAGAAAAGCACAATACTAGAAAGCCATGACATATGACAGGGAAAAGATGTCCCTTTCCCCTTATACAATCTTATTTTTCAGGTAGAGTTTATATTGGCTTGCTTCCTACTTTCTCTCTGAAGCTCAAATTAGGGCAAATATTTAGCAAACCTGAGAGATACTGAATGTCACCAAGGTAGCGATTCATTAGTACTTAGTATTGTCAAATCATCATCCACAAAGTTTTTATCCTATGCTGAGCTGTCTAGGGTCATGTTAAAAGGCATCATTGCCTTTGGGTCACAGTGCTGTCTTTTAGTCACAATTATCCCAGTCAGTCGTGGTGACACTATTGAGTCGAAAGCAGCACTTGAGTAGCTCCGCCTGACTTTAAGAGGATTTTTGCGTATGTCTATGTGCCTTCTCAGAATCAGCATGCTCATCACAGCAGAAGTCATCCCATTCTCCTCTTGAGTCTGCTGGAAAACAGTTAAAAATATGCAGGCTCCTGCAGGATTGTGAGAATTATCAGAGGTGGAGTAGCTTCCTCCTAATTACAACTACATACACATATGCATGTGTGTATAGACATGCATGGAATAAATAAGTAAAGAAGCACGCATAAATATGCATATATTAGTACAACTTTTATATTTATTACTACTTTTTCACTGTAAAACTCCTTGTTTTGGCCTGCTGGCTTTTATTTTTACTTGCTAACAGAGAACAAACAACAGTTTGGCTCTCTAGTATTATTTTATGTGCAGTGCTTTCTTTTCTGAGCAAGCTAAACTCCTCAATGCAGTGCAGCTGAAATACTTTCTGATGTGCTTATTCCTTCTGCAGTCTATTCAATGTCGTTTACTTTTTCCTCATTCTGTTCCTCGAGTGATAAGCAATGAGGCACCACAGCTTCACTGCCCTGAGGGGAAAACAGGTAGTTCTCTGCTTCCACAAATCCTTCACTAAAGTGTATGCGTGAACCTTATTCTGTAGTACAGAGACTGAGTCACAAAAGGATTCCACGTTTTCTTTGAGAAACCCTTGCAATGCTTGCTCAATTCTGTGCGTGATGACTGAAGGCTAATACACCTGCTAATAACCAGGCAGAACACAAAATACAGTAATAAAGGCTCATTGTGATATTTATGTCACAGAAAAAAGCCATAAAGTCACTGACACAGAAAACAATGCATGGAATAGCAAGTAGTTTGGTTTTTTCAGTAGGCCAAGATGCTATGTACTAGATATTAAAAGAAGACAGATATAATAACCTGCAAAAAAACGAAAAAATGAAACAGAATTTCACTTTGCAGCATAAAATACGGAATTAAAGGTGGTCACTTCACACTAACCTTTTATTGGACTGTAAGTGTGCCTATCGAATCAATTTTGAACATAACTGTAACCCTGCTTACAGTTTACTTTTAAAACATTACTTCTTCTGACCGTTGATTTCCTTTCAAAAGGACATTTATGAGTTCCTGTAAAATTAAAATTTTTAATTTTAATTAAAAAAAATTTTTAATTTTTAATTAAAATTAAAATCTGCAGTCCACCTGGACAGTCCCTAGTTAACCCCAGGAAATCTGTGCCTTCATGTCCACAGCTCTCCTAGGCAGCTGCCCTGTCTCCAGACACCAGCCAGGAAGACCCTCACTAAAGGTCTATACAATCCAGAATGTGAACAAAGGTGTCTGAAGGAGATACTAGCTCAGCCAATGCTTACTCACACTGTGCTGTTCAGAAAGGTGGAATCAATCACCAGGATTCTCATATTCTTCACGTGTGCTCGTTTGCACGTTTTGCACTTTTCCTGAAGCGCACTTGTTGTACTAAAGTCCTACCTTGCAGACAAATCCACGTGCATTCAGTATACTAAAGACTAGCAGATAAAATGGTAAATGTGTCGCACATGTGAGGTCACTTGCAAATTCCTGAAGCATCAAGAACATGTCTAGCACCTACAAATTAAAGCAGTGCAGTAATTTCAATAACAGCTAGGGGCAAGAATATGGAGCCAGTAGGTTTTCTTAAAGTAGCTTTGAGATGACGTATCTGCTTTAAAATTCTGTATGGAATTGAAAAATTTCACAACACAGTTACAAGTAATCAATACTTGCATTTACTTGGATAATTTTTTAGTACTGCAAATTTTGGGGAACGTATCAGTAAAGAAGTAGGATTAGTGAATTTTGGTAATGCTTGATGACAACCTCAACCAAAGCAAAGGAAAATGCAGTACTGTAAACAAGTTTCCACTTTTGTATTAAAATACTATCAGTCTTCATTTTTCAGTGGACAGATGCAGAAAGTGCAAGATGGCTACATGCAGCTTGGACAGACTGAGACGTTTTGCAGTCCTTAACTCGGTGGAAAGGCTCTTATTCGCATCAGTAAATTGAAAATCAGTACAGTCGGGGATGTTAATGAATTCCACAAAACAATGTGAAAGGCCAAGCTTTCAGGCTCAGAAATACCAGTACTGGCTCAAATGCAAAAAGGGGCACAAAAGAAATTTCAAAGCAAAGTAGAGAGCTTCTCAATGAGGTCTAATAATTACTGATCACTGAATTGTATAAACCAAATTACTCGACAGAGAAGAATCTAAGCATTAAAAATTAATGTCTTGGGTAGGATGTTTCGGCATCTGTCCATATCCAGACATGTTCCAAGTTATTTCCAGAAATGAAACAGAATAATTGGGTCAGATTCCAGCCACTCATTTGCCTAAACTGAAATGGAGGAAAGAACTAGCTGTCTTTATCGTCATCCCAATCTGGATATTCAGAAGAGCAGCTTTTCTATCAATTTCCTCTTAACTTAGTTACCAGCTAAAGGTTTTTCCTAGTGCAGAATGTTATTATGCTTAACACCTGCTGTGTTATTGCACAGTTTTCTTTATGCTGACATTAAAACAGGGAGAGGAAAGTGAATGATTACGGTCTAAGAAAGAAGCTATGCTTTTAAGATTTCCTTCTTGGCAACTGAAAAAATTGAGCATATCTGCACACTTGCCTTTCTCCATACTGAAGCCAGGAATACTCCACTCAGTGACAACCTTATTTCTTACCTGCCTTCAAAACTGTTGTAGTTGAAAATTACCAGAATTTTCAGATTTACAGGTTTGTGCTTCCATGAAGAAAAGAAAACGTTCTGTTGCTTTGTGAG